>CM040472.1:16005381-16070097 GCA_022758105.1 Pangasianodon gigas | reverse complement strand
TGTGTGTGTGTGTGTGTGTGTGTGTGTGATCAGCATCTGTAAGCATTTTGCATCTGTCCATCATCTTGCTGAAGAAATTCAATAAGGACCTTCTTAGTAACATAAAACTTGGTTAAATGTGGTGTACAGAAATCCTATTTCGCAGTGTGGCAATTTTTATTTTTGCAGCCCTCCTCTTTTGTCTTGTGCATTGTGTGTGTGTGTGTGTGTTAACATCAGTCATGAGCTTAAAAGGTTTCACACAGAAAGCTGAGGCAAGCATGAAAAAATGGCCTGAAAATCAACCAAAAGAAAATAATAAGCAGCTCAGTTTTGCAGACAGTTCTGCGTGGCCCGTGCGTTTGTGCGTGTGTGTGTGTGTGTGAGAGAGAGAGACAAAGAGAGAGAGAGAGAAAGAGAGAGAGATTTGTTGATGGGGAGTGTATCAGGAGTGGATGCAGTGTGATTAGAAAGCATAGCATTACAGTGTGTCAGTGTGATAGAGTAGATTTCTGTCCTAGCTTAGATGAGCACTTGTCTTGTTCTGACGAAGTGGCATAGAAAGTGTGAGAGAACCAATGGCGCAGTGGAGAGTCAAATTCCAGCTGTGTGTACGTGTGTACGTGTGTTGATGAAGCCACAATGGCTGACAGCTGGTGCTCCTGACTCTCAGATTGCTCACGTTCGCCGTCCTTACCATCTGCTGGAGCTTTTCAGGCCCGGCTTTATTCCTTCCTTTATGTACACAACAATGTGTTGTGCGGTGGAATGCATGTGGCCAGCTTGGGTTCCCTCCAGCTCGTCCAGGACCAGAGAGGAATCTGCTCTTGGGCTGAGCATTAATCACTGAGGGTGGTCCTCGAAGCAGAATCCATTGTTTTACACAGTGCAGTTTATTACAAACTACTGATCAGAGTTGTTATAATTATTTATTTATACCACAGCACTGTTGAATGCTCAAACCTTATCAGTCAGAGTTTTCTATAACAGCAGTACTTCTTGCTGTAAGGCAAATCACAGGTTTATATTAATGTGCTCATGTCTAATACATTATCGTTTCTATAGTAACCACCAATTCACAGAGATTTGTATAGCGGACACTCCGCATAAACGCATTAAAAATCCATTTGCAATTATTGATATGGTGAAGCTTTTTGTACAAGAGTATAGTCAGAGATAAAGCTGTTCCTTTAGGTTTTCACAGGACAGAGAGCTTTGTGTTTTCTCAGTAATGTCAAAAGTTCCATTTTTTTGTCTTATTAATTTGAACAAATGAGAGTGTAGTGTTACTACAAATGGATAAAAAGTATGATGTGTTGTTGATAAATTGCTCTGGAGTAAGAGGAATAAAACTAATTTAAAAAAGTAGTTATAACTTTGGGACAGTAACGATAACTGAACAAGTCAACAAGTCTAAGGTCCTCTACAGAACTGGGGCTGTGTGGATCCATTTAAGTTAGAAGTCTAAGCTAGCTAGCTTATTCACAAAAAAAGTTTTGCCTTGATTAGACATGTGTGATATAACATCGTCTCTATACATATATAACAATCGTCTTAGATAGCAACGATGTCTTAACTACCAATCGTTACACGTTTTGCGTAACTGTGCTGTAATTTAACATCGGAGTACGCTAATACATGCTATCACTTAAAAATACAAGATAAGAGAAGTCTTCTTTTCTCCCATATAAAATGGAAGATGAGCCAATGATATCTGGAATGATTATCTGACACCGCCTGGAAGTCGCTTCTTACTCTAGATACTAGCTAGCTAGCTAGTTAGCCACTAACTAACTTCATTTAACTTCATAAAACTTTCTTTTTTAAGCCAAGTTAATTAATTTATCATTTGCACAGTATACCAGGATATACTGTATGTACACTGAAATGCTTGTGGCGAGGGTAGAGTAAGCTGCTCACGTAACATAATATGACACACACACACACACACACACACACAATTACATTAACAACTTACCGGTCTTCTACTTTTTCGGTTTGAATGTAAACGTAAACTGCAGTTTCTTTTCTTTTCACACTAGACGTGGCCCCCCTGCGACTGCCTGATACATCGAACTTTTCGCCAAATGATAGTGAAATGCGCTTTTCAGAATATCTATTTTAAAAAGCATGGGGCCACCTGGTGGTCCGGAGGTACTAAGCAACCACTTATAGCAAGAAACAGCCCTGATTCACACCCTAGCATGTGACACGTCAGTGGTGAGTCACATCAGTTCTCTACACTGGATGGTTCTTAGTGAATAAACCTGTATGTTGGTTACAGTATATCTGTGTGAAACCTCTCTTTAAAAAAAAGGCTGTTATATATTACACCCTGAGAGCTGTTCATATTACCTCCTGGGCTGGAGTATTCCCGCTGATCCTGCTGCGTGTGAGCCCCTGAGAAGCCCTGTGACATTTATTTAACTTCTTTAAACTCACTGTACGGCATAGCGTATTATCGCCTGTAATTTACTCTGAATGAGAGCAATGAAACGGCTGTTTAAGAGCACGTAATGACTCAGTGCCGATTACTGCCAGTCGTTTGTGAAGTTGTATAATAAAGCATGTAGCAAAGGAAACCCCTCGGCCACTAAGTAGAGATACGCTTTGTACTGTTTCTCTCGCTGATTATCTAAAGCAGTCCTGAATTTAATTTTAACCCATTAAAATTCTATGTACATAATAAAATGTTTACTAAAATGGACTAGGAGCATTTGCAATCCATTACCCACATTAAAAATAGCAGGATTTATAAATATTATTGGATATTTGTAGGAATCTGTAAATGCTCTCATGTACTGCTACCACTGGCTAACTTTGCTAACTAGCTAGTTAGCTGCTACTAAACTAGCTCACATTAATCACAGATTAAAATAAGTGCGAATTCAGTATCTGAGTCTCTGTTTGCATCGTCATATTCTCAGAGGTTCAATTAACAGCATTCATGACGTCACCATAACAACCTGTCATGAATTCCCCTTCTCAGGGTGCGTTAGGGTTTTGTTTAGGGTTCGCATCATGTGCATTTGTTTACATTTCCATGTGCCTTTGTTTCTGTCTCTGGCCCTGTTCTGTCATTGCTGTGTTACCTGACTGTGTTCGCCTGTTCTTTGTTAGCCCTTTGTTTAGTTTGTCAATTTATACTACACTGTTTCTTTCTCTTTTCCAGAAGTCTTATAGTGCAATCTTTTGTCTCATGAAGTCTAAGTCTTGTTCTGAGTGTTGTGTATCATTGTTCTTCCTGGTTTTGACGTGTTTTTCTCCATCTTAAGATCATGGATTATTCTGGTTTCATGTAGTCTGCCTGTATTTTTCTTTACACTTGCCATGGACACTGATTACAATTTGCCCAAATAAAACAATCACACTTGTGTCCTGCCTCATCTAACCACACGTTACAGAACCACAAATTTGTATATCACTAATTTTAGCTAAGATCGTTAGCTAGCCAGCTTAGCATTCAGATTCTGAGGCTAAAGGTTTTTTAGGCTCAACATCATCCTCTAATCACAGTAGTGTTAGGTACAAAAGCTGTAACGCTCTCAGAATCAGGTTTTTATAGAATTACTGAGAAAAACAAGGAAAATTTTAACTTTTATTTTTTGCGCATTAACAAATCTGACCCAAACACTCTCCTGTACAAACAGAATTAGCCACCAAATGAAGCTAACTGTTTAAAATGTAATATTTGACATGAGGGGCACTTCATGAAATTGGTGTTTCAGAGTTTTTGGTCCTGTCCCTTAGTGTTTTGGACACTAACATGAAATTAGGTTTAGAAAAAACTGTTTTAGGGAGATTCTAATTTTAATTTTCTTTTTTGTCAGTTCTTGGAAAACGATTAAAACTTTTGATGACTCATCCTGTGCTAGTCTTGTGATTGTCCAATTAAATGCTCTCTATAGCATATATGTCCCGCCCCTGGGGTGTGTTTCTTGCTCTACAGTAGCAGCTCATTAGCAGTAAACATAGTTCGTTGGGGTGTTTTTTGTTGTGCATCTCCCTGCACGCTATTCCCTTTCCGTCTCTTGATGGAAAAAAACTTTAGTTTATTCATTTTAAAGAAGATTTGGCAGTTTTCTTTTTTGAGGAGTGT
Source organism: Pangasianodon gigas (assembly GCA_022758105.1). Taxonomy (NCBI): domain Eukaryota; kingdom Metazoa; phylum Chordata; class Actinopteri; order Siluriformes; family Pangasiidae; genus Pangasianodon; species Pangasianodon gigas. The sequence continues at coordinate 16,066,019 of CM040472.1, read as the reverse complement.
TATATCAGCTTGGCACTGTTCAATGCTGGAAAGCTGCAATCTCAGACTGATCGAGAACGTGATTCCTTCAATAAGCGTCAGTAATATCATTTTATCTACCACGTCTGCCTGTGATGACCTTGTGACCTTCGGTGCTGCTGAAGTTCCTTGAACCTCGCCTCAATCTTGTACAGTATAACTCCAAAAACACGTCATCTCTTCATCTACGATATCTTTCTGGTTAAAGTGGACAAGCGTGGGTAAAGGTGATGGTGAGAAATCTTTCACAGTTGAAAAAAAAGCTATCGTTAAATTCTTCGCTATTCATATTTAGCTAGATTTTTATTTAGCTAAGCTACTGTCTAGTTTGTTTAGATTCGGCAGTTTGTGTGATGCATCTTGAACACTATTGGCTGTTGTGTAAATCAAACACTTCAAATGCACTTCACTGTCACTCTGACTCCTGTTTCAAAAAGAAATACATCAATATACAGGATCAAATCACAGCTCTCAAGCCATTTCATATGGAGTTTAAATTAAATCACTTAAGATACTTATACTGTGTTAATGTTTTTTTTAAATAATATTAGCACTTTGTGATTTTATTCGATTTTTTAGTACTGGAATGAAATTCTGAACAGGATTCCAGGTAATCATTTTTATTATGCGTAAATGTTTATAGCACACAAAGAAAGATTTCATGTAATGCGAAACACCAAGGAATCCAAATCAGTGACAGCTTGAACTTATCAACATATACGATCATTTTTACATTACTGTTATCAGGAACTTTACTCGCCTGACAGCTCAGGCTGAAATGTGTGACGCTTATCTGCCCAAGATATTGCAGCATTTTCACAAAACTTTGATCCAAGATCCCCTGGTGTTTGGTGACAGGGTTCAGAAATGTAAGATGTCACACATTTTATTAATCCACCACATGACTGGTGAAAGGCTGAGAGAAAAAGTCCTGTCCTCTAAATCCATTACACACAGTACAGTCTTCCTCAGTGCTGTCTCTTGGGTAAAACAGAGCTGATGGCAAAGAGGCAATTATGGTGTACAGTAGAAAAAGGAAGTGCCATTTCCTTCGCTGGAGATCTTTTGTTTCAATTACAGACTTGCCAGATTTTCCTCGCTCACCTCATTATAAGATGTGTGGTTGGCCTATTGTGTGATGATGACACAGAATGATCTCGGTAATTGTAGCCGTGCAGGTAGCAATCAATAAAACTCGGCATCCTTATTCACTATTACACAGAAAAATATGGAGCGAAAGAGAGAGAGAGAGAAATGAGAGCGAGAAAATATGTGCTATTTTTATGTCTACATGCAGAATGAAAGTGTTTTGTTCACATTTTTTTGTAGCTCTGGGGTTGATCATAATTCTCTCAAGGGAGATGTGTCTGAGTTGCCGCGCGGGTTCCCGCTTACAGAAACGAAAATAGAACCAAATAGAACCTGTTTAGAAATTTTCACCATTAACTACTCAAAGAGCCCTTGAGGAACCCTTTTTCTATGAGAGAAAAAAAGACAAAAGCTTTGGCTTTTGTCTCATGATTTAAAAAATATCATCATTTACAGCTTTTTGTGAAGAGGTTCGGCATGTTCTGCATGCTTTTCTGCTCACCACGGTTGTAAAGAGTGGTTATTTGAGGTACTATAGCCTTCCTGTCAGCTTGAAGCAGTCCAGGCCACTGTCCTCAAACCTACCTCATCAGCAAGATGTTTCTACCGACAGAACTGCTGCTCACTGGATGTTTTTTGTTTTTTTGCACCATTCTATATAAAATGTTGTGTGTGAAAATCCCAGGAGATCAGCAATTTCTGAAATACTAAAACCAGCCCATCTGGTACTAACAAACAAGTCATAGAAATCTCATTTTTTCCTCATTCTGGTGTTTGATGTGAGCGTTACCTGAAGCTCTTGACTTCTGTATGATTTTATACATTGTGCTGCTGCCATGTGATTGGCTGATTAGATAATTGCATGAATGATCAAGTGTACAGGTGTTCCTACTAAAGTGGCAGTGAGTGCATGTCTTTGCAAGCCATGGACAAATATTGAGGGTTTTTTTTCTGAACAGACAAAGCACTCACTAGAGCACGTTTTTTGCTGTTATGAAAAAAAAAATGCTCTTTTGGCAAACACACTGTAACCATAACAATGCTCTTACCAGTCCTAACTAGTATCAGATAACTAACTAGCTTAGCTGTCTAAGTTCATTTTGGGTAAATGTCCCAGAAATAGACAAGTTATTTTAGTTGAATAACAGTGTTGACAATTAAATATTTATGTTGCCCCTCAACTTGCAATCTGATTGGTCAGGAGCTAAAAAAAAAATGCTTGACTTCAATCTGAATTCTTCCGGATATTCCTGGCTGCTGGATTAACTTCAGTTTGCTAAAAAAAAAATAAAAAATTGAACATTTTAGCATTGTTGCAGAGGGGGGCAAAGACAATATCACATTTACAATATCTTTCAAGCACTGAAATACAGTGTTTTTGTTCCTCTTTCAGCTGCTCCCATTAGGGGTTGCCACAGCAGATCATTGGTCTGCTGGGGCAAATCTTTAATTTGGCACAGGTTTTTTTTTTAAATGCCAGATGCCCTTCCTGACGCAACCCTCCCCAATTTTATCCGGGCTTCGGACCAGCAAAGAGAGCATGCTGTTGAACAGTTTCCTGGCTGGGAATCGAACCCGGGCCACATCAGTGAAAGAACTGTGGCCTAACCACTAGTCCTCCAGGGACCCAAGCATTGAAATATAATAAGGTGCATAAATAACGGTGCAATGTTAGCTAACATTGTAGCTATCAGTTTTCAGAACATTCACTAAGTCCTTCCTGTTAAAAATGTAGCTAATGCACAACACTTTTCCTCAAACTCTCCTGAAATCCATGTAACATACAGTATACTGAGCTTTTACTGTGCTTTCAGCTGTGTAATAAAATCTGATCATCAACCATGAAGGGGGTAGAAAATCTATACAAACCCTAAAAATGAGTACACACTGTTGTTTAGCTTGATGAAAGCAAATGTAAAAGATTATTTCAGAAAATATTTTTTCTTGTTGCCACTTTTTAAATGTAATCTGTCACATTTCACACTTGAAGTTAATCCAGTCATATTAGCTGAGGTTGAAGGAGTCTTGCTAGATCCAGTCACTAGCATAAAAGCTTAACCACTGAGTCACTGCTGCCATTTAATAGGTAAAACATTCTCCCCAGCCTGGCAACCTGGTAGACAATATGTGGAATGCTTTCGGTTCATTGAGGGAAAGACAGACTGAGGCTTTTGTGGCCGTTCTGGACTATCGAAGCCATTCATGTGAGCAGCGTGAGGAAATAGAGGCGACCGTGGCAGGCGTCCTCACGGACAAAGCCGCTGTTCGTCTTTTCATTCATCTTTAAAAAAATCCCCAAAACATCACATATAAACAGTTAAGCCAAACTAAATCTAGTCATATGCAACCTTATAACAAACAACGGTCATATGGTACCATTTTGTTCAAATTCAGTCTAAGTCTAAAGTTGAAGTAAAGGGTACAAACAGGAACTCCTGTCCCTAACCCTGACCTCTGGATCTTTTCCAGGAACGCTTCTTGCTATAAGTGCTATAAGCAGTCACTTAGGAACCCTAAGCCACTAGGCAGCCCTGTAACAATGCAAGATTTTTAAAAAATACTTTTCAATTCGCAAAATATCATTTTGTACGTGATATTATGCAGTAGATCAGTTTCCAGTGGTACCTTTTTCAAGGATCAGTGCACAGATTTTCTCCTACAGTCCACTAACTACTAAACTAATCCCGGATCATTTACATAAGGAATAAAGCAAGGGGTTACGTAAGGGGTGTGGCGTTATAGGAAAATAATCAACAACAGGGTGGTGTAATGAAGAAGAGTTACTGTTATCACTCTGAATTGGATTATTTTCCTGTAACAGCGCACCCCGAAGTGTTTTATTCCTCTAATACCGTAGGAATTACAATTTTTATTTATTAAAGAAAGACAAATTGCACTTTTTATACATTTATAGTTTGTGGAATGTCAGTGAAACAATTTAGTGAAACAAGTTAGTTCCTGTTATCACTTACGCTGTAGCAGCTATAACAGTAGTTTCCTCACTTTCTCTTGTTAATAAGACAGAAAAAAGCAGCTTGTTACTAAGAAACCACAAAACTCAGTGCAGTCTATCCTGAAGACTTTCCCGTGGCAGAAAACGTAACAGAACAGCATTACCACAGACTGTTAAAAAGTGCCGTTATAGAAAGTTAATCAACATCTTCTGACTGATCAGAAGGGAGAATTTAACAGCGCTGTGGTTATGTTCCACTGAAAGTGAGCAACATCTTTTGGGCTGAGTGATTGATGAGATCTAGCAGCAGGATGAGCGGTGCTGATATCTGTATTGTCCTGATCCGTATTTCTGCTCATGGGGAGGGATATTATACAGCCTTCCTCAGCGATGTGACTGGCTGTTTAATCATTGGTTGTAATTAGGAATTCAGTCAGGAGGACGCACATGGCTTGACTCAGCAGGGGATGAGCTGCAATTAAGTTTGGTACTCAGTCTTCATTGTGAAATCCTCTAGACTTTAATGAGCCTTGCAGTTTTGTTTGCATCTCAATGCGCATTTGTCTTGACGAGCTTCATAAGACATTTATAAGCAATTTAATCTGAGTGCCTTAATCAGCTGCATTTCAGTGGGATGCTCTTTTTTCCTTGATATATTGAAACATTTTTGTTTTTGTTTTTCTCTTAAGTTGAATGCACAATTTGATGCAGGTCTGTAGACCGTTCCGGGTCATCTCTGCTCAGACATACCTTTCAGCTCAGGACTAGTAATTAGCAAGTAATTATCAGACTCTCCATGAGCTGAGTCAGGTGTGTTAGAGCAGGGAAACACAAACATGTGCGCTGTGGCGACGGATAAACCTACAACAGCTGTTTTCTAAAATATAGACAAATTTCCAGTCAACCCTGGCAGAACAATGTAGTTGATAAATAAGGGATTTAAACCTGACAGCGTAATCCGTATATAAAATTGCAGTGATCATTTGCAATTGGATGATTTGACAGTTCACATTAGCGAACATCCTTGTATGTAAATTTACCCAAACTCAGGAGCTCTTGTAGGATATGAATGTTTTTTTTCCCAGCTATGAATAAATACATCCGTATCTGGTTTAAAATGAGGCCCATTGACTTTTACCGTGTGCTATGTCAGCGGGTTTAAAAGAACACCACGGTTAGTAGCTATGGTTATCTGTGGGATATTTGCCAAATATGGGCGAATGTAAAGGTGAAAAATTGAGTGTAAAAATTGTAGGGCTTAATATCTTAATTTAAATCACAGAACTGTTACGTCATTATGAGTCCAAGATCTTAAAGTGTAAAGGCGTGTTGTTAAAATCTTATCAGGTCAGATGCAAGATGCAGCTGTAAACCGGGTCTATTGTTACATCCTCCTCTGATCTCCATTAGGGTTTTTTTATTCCCCAAGAAAAAACAGTGAGGACACATGAACCGATGTGATGAAAACAGTGTTGAAATACAGGGCATGCCTCATGTCTCTGTACTCAGTTAGCCGACAGTTGCTGCGTTGTTACTCCTGCCTCGCAGCCCAGCAGACGCTATCAAACACAGATCTCAGGAGCTGGAGAGAAGCAGCAATACATGTTTAGAGGACTGACTGAGACTAATAAGTAAGAGGTCAGTCTCTGCACCAAACCTTGCATCTCAGACCTATGCTGCTCCATCGCTTTGATTATGGTACTCATCTAATATAGACGATGGAGCTGTCTTTGGGCTGAACAAGCAAATAATACATAAAATATTTGGGCTCTCAATTAATCATCCTTTCAGCGCACAGAGTCAAATAGGATCGTTTACTTGATGCTGGATTCCTTCCAGTGGAAAATGATTAATCAAGATAAAGTCAGGAGTGGCACGTCAAAGTGTCAGTTTTGCTGCCAAACGAAGGACACCGTGGATGCAATTTGTCTCTGCATATGCCACCGGGCGGCAGCTAGATCGCCTTTGATATGAGCGATGGCGCGTCTCAAAGAGAAATCATGTCTTTCATTACAGCTTCTTGCAAAATTCCGTCCAGAGGGATTGCATCACGGAGAGTGGCACAATACCTGACAGACATTTTGATGTATGTTTTAGATGCAGAGGTCTCTGGCTGTCTTCTGCGTATCATCATGAGGGTTGAATGAAAGAGCCGCTGTGGCTGTAAAAAGTCCCGGCAGCACTGTGGCTCATCGAGATCCCTGCTGACAGTCGGCTTTTTATCACTACGGCTTGAGCAGTTAAAAAGGCCTGTAAGTTAGTCATGCAGCACTTCAGTTCACTGGTACTGACTCCAGTACGCAGGTTTTCTTCTGACATTCTGTATTGACAATTTCACAGACACAATAGTTGCTTTCTTCTTCGCCTCCGACATGATTGTTGCATTTTATAGATATTCTGTTGCTTGTGTAAAAGGTCTGGTGAATGCCGGTTGTTCCGTGTGGCTGCTTTTTAAAAAGCTTTGATAACATGTTATGTGTGTGGGATGTGAGAGTAAAAAAGTGTCTTTTTCAAGCTAAAAATAAAGAAGCGTCAGATTGTAAGAGATGTGTTTTTAACTGAAGTTCAGTAAAAAAAAAGGCAGTGTGATGAGTTATAAAGAGAGAAGAAGAAAAGTGGAGACAGATGGAGTGAGAAACATTGTGCCTTGCTTGGTAATTAAAAGGGCTGGGTTGTCTTTTACAGGAAAGCCTTCATCTGACAAGCTTCGCTATGCTAAAATGGCAGCTGTTCCCCCTGTCCTCACCTTGCAGCTATTGATGAAGAGAAGAGCATGACATGTTTTCAGTGCTCTTCGTCCACATGCACCATGTTCAACTGCAACACAACACAGGCTACACGGTGCCATTTTAATGCTATACTGTCATTTGTATTTGATGGTCATAGAAGCAAATGTGATATATAATTAGTATAAAACATGTTTTGGATTTCTTGAATGATAAAACTGAAGATTATGGTACATTTTGGAGTAGGCACTTGTACAACTTTGCTTCGTGCAGCTAGAAAGTCTCTGCAGCACCTTCAGCTTGTGAGAAGAATAAGAACAGCGAAGCGGCTTCCAAACACCCGAACGAAAAAGAAAACTCTGACTGGCTATTTTCTGTCCAGCATGACCAACTTCTTTTACTTTTAATATTCACTAATAGCTAGTGAGCTAAATGCTAGCTAGTAGGCAGAGCTGCTTAGATCTTGTAGCTATGCTAAGCTCTCACCAGCATGAGAAAAATATAACAGCAGGTTAGCATGTGTGGTACAGTAATACGTTACAAATTAAAGTCTAATCATGTGCAAATATCGAGAAAATATCTTGACGACTGGTGTGGTTTCTGGAGGACACATAGCATTTAAATTAGCGCTAGCGATCATCCATCAGAAAGCAAACATTGCCCATGACTCATCATAATTTCCACTTACAAATTTTTTTCAAAATTCAAAATAATGTACTATATTATTTTTCGTTGCAGTATATTTTAGGAATATTTACATTTGGGGTATTTTGGGGATATTATGTAAAAATACATACATCATTTTTGCTGATAATTTTAGCTCACACTAAACACCAAATCAAGGCTTCTAAGATATCCAGTGTTCCCGGGATTAGCTCCGGATCCACTGTGACCCTGACCAGGATGAAGCGCTTACTGACGATGAATGAATGAATATGATCGAAGTGTTTCTGAGAATGTTTAACACAAATCCTGCTTTCAGAGAATCATGGAGCCTGGAGCAAAATGCCACTAGTCAGTGTCTGAAGATGGCTCGAGGCCGATTTTCCAGCACTGAATTTCCCCTAGCAGTGTTTTTCTGTGTGCCAAAGAGTGACGTAAAGCGAAGATCATCGGCACATAATCAGGGCATTGATGGTAGAGAGCCTATTTGAACCCTTCACCACATCTCTGAGGGTTATTCAGAACAGAAACACACACACTTAGACCTTTCCCTCAATCCCTTTAGTGTCCGAGCCAGAACGAGACCAATGGAGCATTTGTACTTTTCACACAATGACAGATTGCCTTATTAGGGGGTAATATGGGGGGAAGCTCATTTAGAGCTGTTTATTAGTATAGACCATATGTCCTCCTATATGTTAGTCTGTACTAATTATTTGTGATGGAGGAGATGCCGAGGCATTTAACAGCCGCGTATATTAATATTCATAACCACTTCCCTGTATGTGTATGACAGGAAGGTAAATGTTGATGCCTGAGAGCCTGAGAGCACACATCATGCCAACCCACATCCGGATGGTTAATGGGTGTATCTTGTACTCATTTAGTAGCCCATTTGGTTGCTTTTATTACTTTGTAATTATCCTTGTAAAGCATTCCTTGTCTTTGCTAAAATGCTGTATAAATGAAACTTATTTTATTTATAATCCAATGGTGCTTTAATTAGCTGGTGCCTAATAATCCATTAATAATCCAACTGATGGGTCATTATTGAAAATTCCTTTCAATAATCTGTCAAATAGATGAGTAATAGCCATGTAAACCTTTGTGTACTTTCACTATCAGAATCTTTATAGTCAAGGAAGGCAGAAAGGCAGATGAAAAAAAACACAGTGTTGTACTGACATCTTCCTAATTAGCAACTGAACTGCACGCGACGTCTTTGCCCCCTTTTTAGGTAAATATGCCATGAAGCAGAAATTATAAAGCATTTTTTTTTATTACAAGACGTATGTAAGAGTGAGACCATTTCAGATTGTGGCTGGACATTAGTATTATCATTTATCGAGATTTGGTTGTTAAAAACACTGTGGGTTTGGCAACAAACAGCAACAAAACAGTAGAGCCATATTATGATATTTTCTGTACAATAGTTACAAAAAATTTCAGTATAAAATGAGGAAAAGTATGGACTAACTCAGTTGATACTCATTATATTCAGAACAAAATCACCTATTGTGATATCATATCATATATCATATCATCCAGCCTTATATGATTAAAGATTTTTGTCATTTTAGTGACTGATACTGAATAATTGTGCACACTATGACCAGGGACATGAACTAACAAGGAAAGATTTGAATTTCAGTCTTTAAACCTTACCCATTTTCTCCCAATATGCACAGAGAAGCAGAGCAGCGACTTTAGACATGCAAAATGAGCCTTTGAGATGGTGTTCCTAGCTGAGGTGCAAAGCGAGCTCAGCTGGGTCATGCACATGGCTTTGGTCATGAATAGAGATCTGTGGAAGAAACAAATGAGGAGAATCCTTGGCTGTCTGGATTTAATTAGCTCACCAGTGTAGCCTTAAACTGCACAATTATTCTCAGCCGATTGGCTTTCTCTTTAGCCCTAGTGCTCCTGTCGAAGTGCCCCTATACACCAGCAGCGAGTGGCTAATGAGGCTTGGGCTTGGCTAAGTGGGTCAGGCCTTTGGAGTGACCACCGAGGTCACCCACCTACTCGTAAATACTCAGAGGAAGGCCAAAATGTCTCGACTAGATTATAGAGGATTATATAAGGAAAAAGGAAGAAGGCAGTAAGTAAGGAGAGATGAAGACAAGAAATGGCCAAGAGAGATGGAAAAGAAGAGACAGAGAAAGACAGAGTGAACCCAGTACCCCTCATGCCCCATGACTCAGTAAAGACTTGTTCAATACACACATCGTGCACGTGGTTAATGAAAGGCCGTATTTGTGAGGCAGTGATTCTCAAAAAAAAAAAAAAAAAAAAAATCCCAGCCTTCTTCTCATGGGGTCATGAATGCTGCAACAGGAAGGACAAAGGGATTTTGTGTGTGAGCGGACAAAATCACACAAAAGACACACCAGCTCTGGCCCAAAAATAGTAGGACTGAAGACTAAAGCCCATTTAGGGACATTATGGAGGTCAGGACAAGCCAAAGTAACAGCTCATATCAGTCATTAGCCATGTTTGTGCTGGTTAGTGAATTTCATTTGAGTATTAAAAAATTTACTATGAAGAAATGTTTCCTAGATGAATAATGAACATCTTAATGTGAAAGTTCCAGCAGGAAAAGGCAGCAAAGTGTCTACAGCTTCCATTAGTATGTAAATCTCCGACCTTACACACCCATCCCCTTTCCTGGTAAATCAGTATTGCATGGCATGAATTTGCATATTGGAACATGATTGGCTTTCATATTTTATGATGTAATAGCACTTGCCTTACTCCAATGAGATGATCAGCTGCTCTTTCGTAAAAGAATGTGGCACAGCACTGACAGTGATCTGGGTAATTTTCCAGAAAGATATTAATCAAAGAAAACAACATTTTTGTAAAGTTGAAGGACTAGAAAATCAATTTAAACGCTAAATTGTGTCCCATAGGAAGAGCTCTTTAAGGTTCTAGGTAAAACCCGACAACAGAGGGTTTCCCTTTCATAAGAGGAACACCTTTTGACCAGTTGACCAATTAGGAACCCTTTTTATATGACTGAAACATTTTATACTATTGCTATTCAAAGCTTACAACCTAGAAGTGGATCTTGTGTAATGTTGCATGAAATATGACAATAAAAACTTCCTGGCTTCATTCTGAGAAAAACAGAGTTAAATCTAGAATTAAAACTTAAACCTTCCAACACTGGGTTTCCCTTTCAGGAAAAATCCTTTAGGAACTCTCTTGAGGAACTCTTTTTCTAACAGAGTACTAGCTACTGATTGCTAGTGCCTCATGGTGAATTCTTCTTCTTATTATTATTATTATTATTATGGGAAAGGCTCTGTGCTGTTTACTTAGCAGCCTATTTTCCATATACCCAAGCCGTAATTTTTACTTTTGTCATGACAACACCTAAATCGGCGTTCAACTCCATGTCCCACAATGCACCTCAGACTGCAAACATGGACTCTTTGGACTACAACACCCTTTCACCACAGTCAATGTCATGTTCACAGTCACCCGATTTCTGATTACACACACCTGGACCCATTACCACCACACCCTATATAAGCACACTCACCACACTCACTCCCTGCGACGTATTCATTCAGCTCTGTACATACAGCTAACATACCAAGCCTTTATTTGTTATTGCACATGATTTTTGGATTGTTCCTCTGGTTCTTGATTCTGCCTTGCTCTTTGACATTCCGTTTGATCATCGCCTGACTTCGTACCTGTCCCTCGACGTTGTGTATTGTCTAAGGTTTTAGATCTGTTTGCAACTTGCCTGTTCTTTTAATAAAAGCATTTCCCACAGCTGTGGCTGTCTCTGCCACCTTTCACAATATACCTGTAATTATGTTAAAATACACAACATACGTAATCGTCATCTTAAACAATATTTATGATGGTAGACCCACAAAACCCTTTTACACAGCTTTAATGACCTATCAGGTTTCAAATTTATGATTCATTTATTTTGTAATGGCACTTCCACTGCTGTTTATTGCACCATTTATTATGCCATAATTATTCCAGAATTACTCAATTTGCAACGATTATTTCATAATTACACATTTATTGTCTGTAGTCATAAATAAATTTACTGTCTTGTTCAGTCTCAACTCATCTATCACATTTCATCCCATGGATAATAATGTTGAATATCCATGTTGCATTTTAAATGATTTGATATTGATACTGGATATGGGGAAATTTCACTAACTGATTGATAGCAGAGAAGATGACGAAATTGTTCATTGCAAACATCCATAAAATATTATGTTTAAATAAATAAAATCTGAGGAAAAAATGAACAATAAAATGTACCCCTATTTTATGAAATTTTATTAATCGCAGATTTTGATTTGACTTGAAACACAAATTTTTATATCTTACGCTTGTCACGAGACCGTATTCATGTTGTTACTCTTTATTCATGTCTCACTTTATAGGTTTACAGATTCCTATTTTATGTGCAAAGGTTTTACAGGTTAAAACTGGAACTCGTTTATTTCAGCGCCATCCTTTCAGCAGAAATTTGGGGCTCAATGTTATAATATTGAAGTATTTCAGTCACTTGACTGATTTGCTTTGACTGTAACTAGTGAGTTGTAAATGTAGCATGAAAGTTCATATGTATCACATACATGTCCAAAAAGCACATAAATCCTTATTTGTTATTCATAAATATGAAGCTGTAATATGAGGATTGTGTTTGCAAAACATTAAATTATAGCTTTGCATTTCCTAATAAACATTCCTAACTCATTGTTGCATTTACTTTTAATTGCAAAGTAGCTAAACATATACTTCTCTGTAAGAAAGAACAGTTGCTAGGTAATTAAATCGAGACACTTATAGGAAATTCTGCTGGTTTCTTGCCGGACCGCTGGACTTTATGGAGTCTGGAGTGAATGTGTGTGTTCTCATAAACTCATTAGAGCGCTCTTGTCTGCACTGTGAATGTGTTTGAGTTGTCTTGTTTCAATATTAACTCTTCAGACGTGACAGGATTCAAATTCGTCGGTCAGGACACTCAGGATTTGTTTGCTTGGCACTCAGTGAACTCTATAATGAACTTACAAGTTTATCATGTATGGGTGTGCATTGTGTAGACATTCATGTGTGGTAGAATTGCGGCACGCTGCTGAGGAACTGTCCTGGATATCGACATCTACATGACATCTAAATACTTAAGTTTATTATCTCAGACAGTTTAACATAAAGCCATTTCAAAAATATGGCTCTGTAAAATAATAAATAGTAAAATAAATTAATAGTTGTTTCAAGCCTTACAAATTGCTCACCTAGTAAAATATCTCCAAGTTTATCTTTATTAGAAATTAGATCATTTATTAGAAATTTATTAGAAATGCTATAAAACACTCCCAAATTAGCAAAATAGCTACCTTCTAGCAAACTAGCTTGAGTTTGTTACAGGTGGACACAAGTACGATTTATATGTGAACATCAGTTTATCCTGATGTTGTGCAGTCAATATAGGACGGCAAATACACAGTATACTCAACGTTCATCATGAGAACACTGTTGCTAGGCAACTGGGATATATGGGCACTGAGCACTAGTAATTGTGATTGAGGCTAAGGATTTTGCTAGCGCATAGTCGTTATAGGTTATTTGCATCATGTCTGCATTGTGTATTTCCAGACAATGTAAAGGAGGAATGACAGCAGAAATGACATAGAACTATCAGGAATATTGACATTTTCCTCAAATGTGTTGGAAAAGTACTAAGAAAATACTCCATGTGACTAAAGTTGCACTGTAATTACACTTAGCATTGACTGCTAACCAACTGTGTTGAGATAGGTACCCCAGGATTAACCATTCATATGAAATCTTTTTGTAAATACTGTGAACACAAACACTGTTTTTTTTTAATGCAGCATTAATGTCAGTGATTTATTTAACAGCAGCCAAACCTTAAAATATATCATTAAAGTCAAAACACTAACATGCTAACATTAGCTAAGTTAGCTAGCTAGTTAGTAGTGGCATAACAATATGACGCACCGTATTGTTCCGTTCGATACAAAGCTCTCGATGTGATACATCAGTGTAACGAACAACACATTCAACACACTGCATAATGAAGTTAGCGACTTGTTATATAAAAAATGATTATATTATTTGAGGTGTAATAAACTTCTGAACTCACTCTCGCCTTCTTTCGAAAAAGTAACTTACTCTTTATCTCGAATCAGGAGAAGCTACAAGGGTTTAAAAAAAAACAAGCTTCTCCTAAACACCCTGTTTTCACAAGACAATACACGAGCATTCTAGCACTTCTTCGGGATCTAATTCCCACTAGCAGAGCAAAAATAAACAAAACATTTGGCCATATTGTGTCCAAAATGTCAGTTACTCAATATTAATTTCTTGTTGATACAACTGTTGTATAAAAGCAACATCGCACTCGCAATCATGCGGTTATACTAAATATCAGCAGAATATCTGTGGCCTCATGCCTACAGCCGAATCACAGCCATGCCGATATTCAGCATAACCGCACTCTTGCTTGTGCAATATTATTGTGCTTAATTATAATGTTGAATGTTTTAATCAATTGAAAATTAAAACCTAAGGTACATACTCAGGCAATATTTATTTTTGCTGTATCGAAAATGTATAGTATCAAAGCACCGCTCTATGGAGATTGTATCAAATTTGAAGTTTGTGTATCGTTACATTGCTAATAGTTTGATAGTTTAGCATGCAGGCTCTGAGCCTTAAAGTGTCTGAGTACCATGTAATCTCTCATCTTGGACATGGCTGGTGTAAATAGAAAAAACAGAAATCTATAAATGACACTCGAATGAACTGAGTATATTTTATATTCATATGCTATATATATTATATGCGTATAAAAGAACTTTGGTTACATTGAGTTGCATGTGTTCACTGAGGATTTAAGTGGACTTAAGCCAAATTATTCATGCAGCAATATATTGGTGATATACTAGACTCCTATTAGATTTTTGTTTCAATGCTTGCCATGTTCTCATTCATATATCATCATATTAATCTTTATAGTTTTCATTTTTTAATTGCAATTTTAAATTTCATCAGTCTACGTTTTCTGTCCCTGATTTTTTTTTTTTTTTGGCTTAAAGGCAAGTGTTCATATTGCAAATCTGTGGTCTAGACATTAGTGTGTTTAAAATCTATGGCCTAGACACTAGATGGTTTAATATTTATGGCTCTGACACTTCTACCTAAGAAATTTCTGGCAACATTAGAGGCCTGAACTACACAAAGGTAATTAAGCAGGTGCGTAACCCAACTCTGAATACGCATAACTTTTCCCATGCAAATTTAATCCACCAACTCTGAAAATGGCCCGTAGAATATAAGGATAGTGATGATGACTATCAGTAGTGACGGCTAATTGATCATTAAACAAAAGAAGCTGTTCTCCATAGATAGGCAAAGTTAGTGAACATCCACCAGCTAGAGTGTAAAGTCTCTCTGAGACTCATTAATGCTCTATTTCTGTCTTGCAGGATGTGAGGTCACGGCATGTCAAATAATTTTTAGCATCATTACCAAGATAGACCGTCTCTCGGGGAGACATGAAAGACTTCTTCACTTTGCAGCTACAGATTGAATATGCTTTCTGTCTGAGCGTGACAGGCTTGTAGTAGATGCAGATGAGCGGTAATACGCCTCCGATGCTGATGACAGACATGCTAATGCACTAGAGCTCCCATTAGCATGACTAGAAGAGGAAATCTGTTAAATGGACTCCAGAAGGCTTTAAAACCTGTGCATTATGCATTCCTATAGTCACTCTCAAATATTGTCATAGTGCTTTAGAGTCTCTTATGGCATCGTGCTAAAAGGTTTGGAGGCGTGCACTTGATTTTAAATGTACTCTGTAAAAAAATAAATTGTGAAACAGTGCAGACTATGGAA
Organism: Pangasianodon gigas; assembly: GCA_022758105.1. Classification (NCBI taxonomy): domain Eukaryota; kingdom Metazoa; phylum Chordata; class Actinopteri; order Siluriformes; family Pangasiidae; genus Pangasianodon; species Pangasianodon gigas. The sequence goes on along the minus strand of CM040472.1, from coordinate 16,050,662 downwards.
CATTTGAGTGATATCTCTGTCCAACAATTCTTAACTGTGAGCCTCAGTGAATCGACCCAGAAAACACGTGAAGCCCTGAGCCATTTGTACCTGGGTGTGATGTTTTTCATTGCTGTGGATGTAGGATCTGCCAGCATTTAAATTAAATATGAATCTTCTAAAGCAGGTAGAAGGATCACAGACTCTGCTTGATACACACACACACACACACACACTTTTCTACTGACTGTCTTTCTGTCAGCCCAGCACACTGCACCATGGTCTTCTGGGAATTTCTCTTTGAGCAGTTGCTTCATACAGACTGTTTGGACTCAGAAGCATCTTCGGGCCACCACTGGGAGCTCGAGCAGGTACAGATTCAGAGTGTGCATTTTGTGAGGACTCTGTGCCTTGTGTTTTATATGCTTATCTGAGTGCCCTAAGCCTTATTCAGGCTGGATTAGTTTTACCTAGAGACTCACATTCTAAAGATATTCTTTAAAGTTTAAAGTAGTACTCCAATTTTTTTAAATCTCCTTACCTCTATTCACTGTATCTGTACTTTTGATTACCAAAGAAATGACACGTTTCTTCGTATTAAGAAAACAAAACAAAAAAACAGTCTTACAGCAGTTGTTAATCTATGTTTGTTGAAACATATTTTTGTAGAACATTCATTCATTCATCTTCCTGGTCAGGGTTGCAGTGGATCCGGAGCATATCCTGGGAACACCGGGAGTGAGGCAGGAATACTCCATGGATGGGATGCCAGTGCATCGCAGGAAACCATGTGCACACACACTGATACATTCATTCACACCTGGGGCAAGTTAGCGTCAATCCAGCTACTGACATGTTTTTGGGAGGTGGGAGAAAACCAGAGAGCCCAGAGGAAACCCACACTGACGTGGAGAAATGGCGCGTTTGTAGAACACAGATGAATACTGTAGTCAAAAAGATTATTTATAAATGAACCCCTAAATTTATAGAATTCATCCTTTCATGGATGAAGCACTACTTTTTTAGAGAGAAGACATTTGTGGTTACCAGTGCAGTTGCCTGGGTCTGTTTGGAAAATGTCAGTGGGTTTAGTGGCTGTTAAACAATATTTTTATCTAGCATATATACACACACCCCTCTTGCAAATTTATACAGTAATAATGAAATTCACTCTTCTTTTGAGTCTGGCTTTGCTCAAGGTTTCTTCCTCATGTTATCTCAGGAAGTTTTTCCTCGCCACTGTCGCCTCTGGCTTGTTCATTAGGGATCTAAATATCCGGATTTCCATAAAGCTACTTTGTGACTTTGTGACAACGTCTCTTGTTAAAAGCACTATGCAAGTAAAAGAACTGAATTCAATTTTGAGCTGAAAGAAAAATCACTTGTGTGTTGTGGTATTGTTGAGTGTAAGCTGTGTAAATCAGTTGTGTAACAGATTTATAGAGCACTATGTAATACTTTAGCGTACTATCTAAAGAATATTATTGTCTACTGAGGATTAAAACACCACCACAGTGTTGCTGACACCAACATACTGTGCTAAATGTAGGGGAAATTCAGAAACGGCTTATATCTCAGACATGATATGGATTAGTTTGGCCAAATTTAAATGCTACAGCAGCATTAAATATGATTGTTTGCACTTTGGGCCATTTTTAGTCTAGATTTGAAACTGGTATAGTTTAGTTCTGGTGCAGTTGTACCACTTTAGGTTTATAATACTATGTGCCACTGCTGTGAGTGATCCTTCCGTCAATCATATTCAGCTCAAAATCTCCTACCTGCCCGGCTGATTAGCAAATCTTACAAGTAAAGCTGGTCTTGATGGTTGCATCCATTACACTGGTCAGGCTGAATTGGCTGATGCTCAGAGGAACAGCTTGCGATGGCAGCTGTGGAAAAATAACAACAGATTCATTTCCTCTAGGGAAAATAAAATACTTTCGCCTCTTCTGGCATTTCTAGCATCCTTGTATGTAGTATACCACAGGAATCTGTCTTTTCTTCTTTGATAGGCTGCTTGTCTAGAACAGCTGATCGAATGTTTTGCTTGAACTCCGTCTCCTCGAAGTGCTTTACGGTGAGTTCGTTCCACAGGCAGGTTCAGGAGTTTTGAGTAATTATCAGTGTTGGCAGACTCATGGCTGACCTGCAGCCATTTTAATTCCCTTTTGTTCTACATCGCTTTGTCTACTCTCACTCAGGGCATTTTTTGTTGATGTGGTGTTTTTGATAAATAATGTAACTCCACCAGTCATCCATTCCAAGCTGCAGGCGTTCTGTGGGTGAATTTGGAGAGGCGATTGAAATGTAGTTATGATACCGATGGAAGGTCAGAGGCTCCATAACTGTGACTGTTAAAACCCATAACTGGACACATATACGGTAATGACTTACTTATATGACTTACTCAGCTCTTTATCGACCCTGTTTCGACTTTTTTCGTTGTAGTTTGTCCTAAAAGATCTTCTAGTCTGAAGTGTGTTGTCCATCGAGCTTAATCTGAGACAGCAGAGAGCAAAATGCACTCTGTGTGTTTGTGCAATAGAGCTGTGCTTATTCGGCTCTGACCTGATGGTTTTGTTTCTGTTGTTGTCCTTGACTATACTTCTTCAGCCCCTCGTGACTGCGGTGCTCTGTTTATCTCCTGACCTTAATCGAGACTTGTGTAGAAGAGTGATGCTTCTAAACTGCATTGTGAACCTATTCACTATTACATTCAATATGTAAATGGTCTATATTGTGGAAATTGGCTTTTTTTTTTTTTTTTTGGTTGGCTTTTTTTTTTTTTGTCCTGATCAGTCCATGGCTGAAATTAACATACACACAGCTAACAAACTAGAGGTGTACACTGGACCTGAGATCCCATGGGAACTCAGGATAGCAATGAAAACTCACATTGTTTAGTTGTGACTTATGATATAAATTTAAATATAAATATAAATAATATATAAAAATGTATAAATAATAATAAAAAAATCAGCAAAGACTGAAACAAAAGTTTTCTACATTCATTTACAAAAGATTTCTTGTTAATATTAGGTAGCTAATTTACTGCTATAAGGTAGCTAATTTACCGATGTAAGATCATGTAAATGAACTAATGAATATTAATGAGTCTTTATGAATAATAATGAGTAGTGGGTGGTCTTGTGGAAATCAGGCTGTAAATTGGAGACACGTGGAAAGGCACTCTACAGAGGTTCATTTAAAATATTAAAAAATAGATTGTTAAACTAGATTTAAAGTAGGGTCAAAAATTTTGAGATGTGTCACACGATGCCCGAAAATAATAAGCTATATCACCTTTAAGGTACATAGTCACAGCTCAATTTTCCAGCTGAATGTGTGAAGGGAAAAAAGGAGCTGAATGGGTGTGAAATGCCAATCTGCTGGCCCTCACTGGCAGGAATGTGTTTGTCTGAAGAAATCGCAGGCACTGGAGCAGGAAATGAAGTGTAATAAGGAAGAATAATGGCACCGTCAGCCTGTCAATAGCAGCTCAGAAACTTATTGTCCTTGACTTATTACTGCACAAATTTAATACACTTTTGAACTCTCTCATGCCATTTTGCATCCTGATTTTCCATTGCCCTGTGGACCTCACCCATCTAAAATAATTATATTTAAAAAAAAACATTTTTAAATTTAATAATCAGTCTGCTTTTCTTTTAGATAATTGCAGGTATGGTGATTTGGATTATTCATGAAGGTAGAATGCCTCAAATCTGTATTAAGTTGTGATAGCAGATGAATTATTCATGGAGTAAAGACATCAGGTTATATCAAGGGAGCGCCACTTTTCAGCAGGGGTTCATAACCATAAATTTTGGTGGGGCAGGACGACATTAATAACGACGTAGCCTCAAACAAAATTAAATTGCGAGGCTATCACATTTGATTTAAGCTATAGGCTACTACCTGTTCAAATTTTAGAGTAACCCTGTAATAGACAGTTGAGAGTCGAAAACTTAGTCATCCAGTGTACAGTCTAGCAGCTTGTTTTGAGTGGTTTTAGACCTACCTTTGTTCATTTGTGTTCAATACAACAGTTGTGTTTCCCCTTCCCGTGTGGTTGGTTTCATATATGAACAGTACTCATGTGCTGCAAACCATCTTACAAGACCTGAAGGTCTGAAAATGTAATAGGGTACATTTATACTTCCTTCACTTTTACCTCACTCATTGTCTTACCTGTATCTCAAAAACTGCACAAAACTAGCCAAAAAAAAAAAAAATTCAGGCACTGGAAACAGGAGACACATTTTACTTCTTGTTCTCAGCCTTTTTCTCTGCTTGGAAAACAAGGTCACTGTTATGAACATGCATTTCTGATGAACAGACATTATCCACTCCATAATCCACCTTTCTGTCTGTCGGTCTTACAGTAAAACATCATAGACACAGTGTCTGCACTTACACTTTGCCTTTGTTTGTGAAAATTTATTAGATTTAATTCTGATTATATGCTATAAAACCAGCCACTGAGTAATTTTACAGTAGTGTGTTTTAGTGTGCATGGAGCAGCGTGATTCCTGTCCAAACCAGCCTCTGTGAGTGCTTGTTGCAGTTCTCATTTTTGACCACTAGGTGCAATATAGTTATAATATAAAAGCGTATTCTGATATATATTATGATCATTAGAAGGACGCTTCTTTTTAAACATGGTGAGCTTGGTGGTGTGAGTGCTGTGTGAAGAATTGCACCCGGGTTGCCACCTCACAGGGTCCCCAGCTCGATCCTGATCCCTGGTTGCTGTCTGTGGAGAGTTTATGTGTATGTTCTTCCCGTGTGTGTGTGTTTCTGGCTTCTTGGGTTTCTTCCCACCTCCCAAAAACATGCCTGTAGGTGGATTGGCTGTGCTAAATTGTCCCTAGGTGTGAATGTGTGTGCGTGTGTGTGTGTGTGTGTATGTGTGCATGGTGCCCTGCGCTGGACTGGCATCCTATCCAGGGTGTATTCCTGCTTCACCCTAACCAGGATAAAACACTTGCTGCAGATGAATGAATACAATATTGTGTGTTGATGACGTAAGATGATTTGTGTTAGTTCATTATATTCTGTAACGTTTCAAGAAAGTAAAGATTTCTCATTACCTGTGCCTTTTTGGATTTACAAGTGGAGTCATGACATCTATTCGGCCCATTTAAGTTTGTTATTTTAGTCAACAAAAACAGCTTTTTTCTCCAATACTTAGTAGATTATAAGTCCATAATGATTCAGATGTATATAAATTTGACCCTAAATAAGACTGGTCCTTGGTCACAGTAATAGAGTGTTGATCTTTTAAATGCTAAATTATAATAAAGTTAGACTCATGTCAATAAATAAATATTAGCCACCACCGTGTGCAACTAAACAAACAATTAGAACCTCAACAGCTTGTAATTTTTTATTAAAAACATATCATCAACATCACAAGCTTTAATTAATTAATTACAAAAAGACAAACACATGATCATGATTAAATTATGATTAATTGTGCAGACATACATAGACACATCTCAGTTTAGCAAACCCAAACTCATTCCTGACTTTATTTATAGTGATACACATCCGTTTCACTTGCTGTAATTTAGGTGGGTGTTCATCAACTCTTATTTTAATACATTTACGTAGGACTTTAGTGTTGATTTCATTTGCATGCGTCTTTCTTGTAGTACGTTGTGCTGTTCGCTCACATCGAGTTCTCGCTTGGGAGTTGATTGTGATTTGATAAACGCTGTTCATCATGATGAGAGAATGGCTAATTAAGTGTTTCATAACTAGCGAATGAATAATTGAGTCAACAATTAAGGCACTGTTTTTGAATATGGAAACCTATACCTGTGACACTGATTAGATTGAGTGACGCACACCAGACTTCAGAAACAAAGACTGTTGCAGATGGAGATCTATCTGTCCTGCATATCTTCTGAACATTTCTTTGGGTTAGTCATAGATCAGATATGTGTTCATCACTGCAGTACTTGTGTCAAGGTCCTCTCTCATGTGAGGCCAAACTTTGTAGCCTCACGCCTGTTTCTGGGCACTGAGCACACACCCTGCTGATCCAAGATCCTCCTTTGCACAGCCTGGTGTGTAAAGGTCAGCTCATTGCCCTCGACAGTGTATGGAGTGTGTCACTGATGTTGAGATTTAACCACTCCATATGATGCTGGGGCTCCTATGGTCCAGCCAATTTTAAGCAAGGAAGAAAAACACTTGGGAGTGTGCTGTTATTGGAAAATACCATATGACTGGTTGGTGTGATGCAGCCTGGTGCCAAGGGGATGGATTATTTTCCTATAACAGCATATCTCGAAGTGTTCTTTTCCTCTTATACTACAGTAATTCACTTTTTTACGAGTTTAAATGCATTAATGTATGATACAATAAGTTTTTCAATCTGTTTATTATTAAGCTTAGATTATAGAAACCATCTGCCATACAGGTCCTTACAATTCCCAGTGAATTAGCTGTTACTATAGAAACAGTAATGTACAAGTACAAGCGCACTCATTAAACCTATCGTTTGATATACAGGTGAAACTACTGTCAGAGCTGCTGTTATATAAAATTAATCAACACCTTCCCCAATCACTGAAACAACCTCATGGTCGCGACAATTCGTTTTCAACAGCTTGTCATTAAATATATCATATTTAACACATTTCAAAAATATTCATCACCAGCAGCAACCATTATCTAAAAATCTGAATCTGTAAAATTAGGATCTAAGATCGTTACCATCGACCATCTACTGCTTTTTTCTACTGCTTTTAGCCTTTCGATATTTTATGAATTCATCTCATTTGTCAGCTGTGGAGAGACGGCTGAGGATCTGCGGTGGGGAGCAGAATGAGATGGGACGTAATGGTATCTGTCTGTGGTGGTATTTAAATGCTCATAAATACTGTATAAATACAGCAGTAAAGGAAGATGGTGGCTGCATAAGAATCAAGCAAAAATGATTGAATGTTTTATATTTATGTGTGTGCACTGCTTTGTATTCGGGTGTAGCGGCGCATGGAATTTTCTTGCACTTACATAGTGTTTTTTTTTTAATCTCCTGATGTCATGTCTGAAGGGTGTGATATAATTTTACTTTTAGCTTATGAAGGGAACATTTACTTTAAACAGTTCTTTTATGCCTCTCGTCACTCTTAATTAGCATTATACTTGAGTTTTAGTTTCAGTTTTACGTTTTTATGACTCCTGAGATGAATATCCTGATTCGTCTCAAGTTAAACCAGCACAGTGGCACAGTGGGTAGTGACCAGGATAAAGTGGTTACTGAAGATGAATGAATAAAAAAACCCTTATTTGAAGCATCTAGGCTTGATCAGGATGGTCACGACACACATTCTAATAATAATTTATTATTGGTTAGTCTTTGATTTGCATGTTACAGCCTCCTGTGATATCTGTACTGTAATTAATTAACAAATGATCTATTGTGCAGCTCTAGTCTACATAAATTGAATCCTCAGTGTCCTGATTTGAATCAAGACATTTACTGTAATGTACTGTCCAGTTGAATGGCATCTGATTAACAGTAAATTCAGTGTACTGACCCTTACTATCCTTGTTACTGTCCTATTATTCATAGTAATGCCCTCTAAGGCAATTGCAATGTGTCTCATTATGTCTCCGTAATGTATCCGCATACAAGCATAGACTTGAATTAAACAATCTGTATCCATAATGGAGACTTATGAATCCTATAGACACTTACAAAGCAGCTTATCTATTTAATTTCTTTAAATAAGAGCACAAATTTAACTACAGTATGGACACCATTTTATTGGTTAAAATAATAATAATAATAATAATAATAATAATATCATGACTTATGGCTATATATATATATATATATATATATATGAGTGTGTGTGTGTGTAAAAGATTTCAGCTTTCCTGATATTTCCTGATATTTACATCTAGATATGTTAGAACATTTTTCTGTAAATTGACAGAGAGGTTGTTTCTGTAGGCTACTGAATTCATTCCGCTGCTACCATCATGAGTTACATCATCAATAAAGCAGCTCTCTGGTCTTCATGTTGGTTTATCCTTTTTAACAACAAATGCAGTCTTCACAAGTCTTCACTCAAACCAAGAGTAGACATTCAGACCCATTAATTGTATAACTATATATATGTCACATATATACTGTACCCTCTCCAGGGCTCCAGTATAAATGAAGCAACTATTACATCCGCCCATACAGTCCACACTGCAGCACGTTACGGAATTAAAGTTTTCTTTGATTCACTTAAAAGTGTGCTGATGGAGCCTGCGGGGCAACAGAACTGGGAAACAGAGAATAAAACCAAATTAAAAAATCATCACGAAAAGCCTGGCGGTGCTTTAAAGATATGATCCCTTATAAGGAACCAACACAGACGTGTGTTACTCCACTTGTAAAACTCATCTGCTTGGGTCTTGCTTCATTAAAGTCAAGGATGTAATGGCATTCATGAGGGAAATTATATTTCTCTTTTTTCCGTCTCTTAAAGCGCATAAGTCTTGTTTTTTAGTGCACAAACATGCACACACATATCCTTGATGAAAGTTTTATGTGCTTGTCTCTCAGCGTGTGTCCACGCTGTCAGTCATGCTGCTCTGCCTCAGCTAGAAACCATATCCTTTGTGCTTCCTATTGCATGAGGCGGCAAATCATTAATTAAGTCTGACGAAGCGAACAGCTGCATTGTCGCGCTTTAGAAAAAGACATCCATTTTGCTTTGTCTTCAGCCTATCCAGTCTTTTCTTTTCAGAACGTCTTTCCTTTACCTGTCATGTTGACAAGGTTATTACAAGTTAACATTTGTCTACAGATTGTATGCCTCTGCCTGTATGATTACAGTGACTGATGAAAGACAGTAATGAATTTTAAATTTAGTGGCCTTGTTAACTGATAGGCATTTGATAGACAGATCCTGATGTTTGGAATCGTAAAGCAGACTAGAGTTCTAGAGGACTACAGTTAGTGGTGTACTAGATCAGCAAAAGACACTAGAGAACTAAGGGACTAGGGTACTACTGTGCTAGGTTTAGGGGTGTACTAGGTTAGTACAACAGACTAAAGTACTGTGGAACTAATGCACTAGCCTTAGTGGTGTAATAGATTAGTATAACAGACTGGAGTATTAACGTGTTACTGTACAGGATACAGTGGTGTACTGAATTAGTATGACACATAGGAGTACTGGAATACTACTACACTACACTTAGTGGTGTACTAGATTATTATAACAGACTGGAATACTACGGTGTTACTATACTAGACTTAGTTGTGTACTAGATTATTATAACAGACTGGAATACTACGGTGTTACTATACTAGACTTAGTGGTATACTAGATTATTATAACAGACTGGAATACTGGGGTATTACTATACTAGACTTAGTTGTGTACTAGATTAGTATAACAGACTGGAATACTTGAGTATTACTATACTACACTTAGTGGTGTACTAGATTAGTATAACAGACTGGAGTACTAGAGTATTACTATACTAGACTTAGTGGTGTAATAGATTATAACAGACTGGAATACTAGAGTATTACTATACTATACTATAGACTTAGTGCTGTACCTGATTATTACAACAGACTGGAGTACTAGAGTATTATTATACTAGAGTGGTGGTAGAGTGGTGTACTAGATCAACAAAAGAGACAAGAGTAATAGAGGACTAGCATGCTAGTGTACAGCACTTAGTGGTATACTGAATTAGTACAACAGACTAGAGTATTTATAATATACTAGATTATTATACTAGACTTAGTGGTGTACTAAATCAGCAAAATAGACAAGAGAACTAGAGGACTAGCGTACTAGTGTACAGCACTTAGTGGTGTACTAAATTAGTATAACAGGCTAGAGTATTTGAGTACTAGTATACTAGACTTAGTGGTGTACTACATTATTACAACAGACTTTAGTCATAGAGTGGCATACTAGATTAGTACAATAGACTAGACTGCTGTCATGCTGTGCTGGTGTACTGAATAGTGTAATAGTTTGGAGTACTACTGTACTACTCTACTTCTGTATTATACTTAGTGGTGTACTACATTATTGTAACAGACTAGAGTACTCAAGTATTGGTATACTGAATTAGAGTCAGGGACAAGAGTATTAGATTACTACTTTACCAGACCTAGTGGTGTACTAGATTATTATAACAGACTGGAGTATTGGAGTTCTACTATACTAGACTAGACTATCTAGTGGTGTACTAGAAAATTAGAGGCGTAGACAACTACTAGTGTACTAGACTTAGTGTTGTAGTTAATCAGTATAACAGACTGAAGTACTACTGTATTAGACCTAGTGTTGTACTTAATTAGTATAACAGACTAGAGTATTACTGGACTTAGTGGTGTGCTGAATTAGTAAAACAGACTTAAGTACTTCTGTACTACTATACTAGATCTAGTGGTGTACTAGATTACTATAAAAGACTAGAGGACTAGAGTAATGCTGTACTAGACTTAACAGTGTACTAGATTAGTATAACAGAGTGGAGTACTAGAGTGTTACTATACTAGACTTGTTTGTTTGTTTGTTTGTTTGTTTGTTTATATAGCACAATTTAATACAACTTGCATTGCCCAAAGTGCTTTACAATCACATGCTAAGAAACACAATAAAAATACAATAATAAACACACAAACATCACCTGCACATACACACACAATAACTTCATCCAATGAGCTCCCCATTTGTATTTAAAAGATGTTGTTTTAACATACATTTAAACATAGGTAAAGATTTAATAGATCGAATAGAAAGAGGGAGATCGTTCCACAATTTAGGGCCTGCTGACTAGACTTAGTGGTGTACTAGATTATTATAACAGACTGGAGTACTAGAGTGTTATTATACTAGAGTGGTGGTAGAGTGGTGTACTAGATCAGCAAAAGAGACAAGAGTAATAGAGGACTAGCATGCTAGTGTACAACACTTATTGGTATACTGAGTTAGTACAACAGACTAGAGTATTTGAGTACTACTATACTACACTTAGTGGTGTACTACATTAGTATAACAGACTGGAGTACTAGAATATTACTATACTAGACTTAGTGGTGTACTAGATTACTATCACAGACTAGAGGACTAGAGTAATGCTGTACTAGACTTAGTTGTGTACTGAATTAGTACAACAGATTAGACTAGTAGTACTAGTTTCAGAGCAGTACTAAAAAAAATCAAGGTCTAGAGGACTGGTATACTAGCGGTGTAGAGTGAGTGGAGCTGAGTATTGGGCATTACTGCATGGCTGTGGCTGAATCTTTGCCTTGCAGGGAGGACGTGTCCCTCTTTGCTGTTAGCATGAGTGTAAATGACGAATGAATTTACTTCCTGTCTGTGTGAAATGAAGCTGAGTTATGCGCAGGCAGTGTGGCTCTTCACAGTAGTGTAGCAGTTCGCCGGCATGCATATGGAACAAGGTTGTGTTGTTTTGCTGGTATGAGTGTGTGTGGTGGGGAAGATTGTGTCAGGGATTTCCTAAAGGAAATGACCATTAATTCTGTGCAGTGCTCGAGAGCCTGATACCTGTCTCAGCTCAACACACTGCTGAATATTTGATCAAGGTCCTGAGCAAGTAAAGCTCTCTGTAGGACGTTGCACTTTTAAGACCAATTAACATCTTATACTGTCAAAGCCTTCGCAAAGGTAATTACTGCGTGTCAGTGGAAATATAATATGAGGTGCTTAATGACATATCATTAAGAACTCTGCTGACACATTTATGTGTAAGGAATAAAATACCTAGGGCGTGCTGTTATGGGGAAATAATCAGCGACTGTGTGGTGCGATGAAGCCTGACACTAAGCGGACTTACTGTTACTATCCGGAGTTGATTATTTTCCTATAACAGCACACCTTAATCATTATTCCTCTTATACCACAGTAAATGTTAAAGATTATCTTTTTTTATTTATGAATACTAAAAAATGTATGAGTAGTTACTGTAACGTGTGAGCTTGATAGGCAGGAGGTAAAAATAAACATGTACTTCATTTGTAGCGAACCAGGATATAAAGAAAGAACCATCTGCGAAATAAGTTAGTTCCTGTTATCTCTTAGGGTATAGCAGCATTTCCCTCATTTTTTAAATTTAATGAGTATTAAAAAATGCAGCTTTTTACACAGAAACCTCATAGAGCAGTGAGGTTCTTCCTGAAGACATTTCAGTGGTGGAAAACTTAAAGGACGAGCTACACCACTTAACTGTTACAGCCATACCAGTAACTGTTACAAAATGGCAACACTGGAGACAAAATCTTCATAATATCAATGATTGTATGCTTTTCTTTGTTAAATAACAGCAAATTTTATATCCATTTATTACTAGACTTAATACATAAGAACGGCAGGTAGTATTAGAATGAATCCATAAATATAACGTGTGATTTGCCTTGCAGCCGGAACTACTGCCAGAGCTGCTGTTATAGAAAATTAATCAATACCTTTGGACGAATCAGAATTGTGAATTCAACAGCACTGTTGTATAATGCTTATTAAAGCAAGTTATAAGAACCAATCAAGACGACCATGCTAATATGAGCAACAGCTACAGCGTTCAAAACACTCTACAGTCCTTTTTGTGTTTTTTTTTCTTCCTACCTTTTGTGCTTTAATTGAACTGTATACTGGCTTTGAGTCTGAGAATAGTGCTACAGAAATAAAATCATAGCCGCATTGTGTATCTGCTTTTAAACAGGCTCTCCTGACTGTACTATTTTCTGTGTGGCATTTCTAATACGCTCAGAGCCTTTCTGCACGGCTCCCAAGCCTGCCTTAAAATCCCCTCGTATTGCTGTGAGAGAGGATTTTACGGTAGGCTTGGGCCACACTGATGTTTTGAACAGATCAGGGCCGGACAGAGCGCCGATTAAAGAGGCTTTTCTCCCCCGTGTGTAAATTCACTTTGTGCTCTCCTAATCCCTTGGTGAATTAGTGAAATGAAGCGCTGCACTGTGTGGGGCGGACAGTAGCGCTGTGAACGCTCCAGCTTTCAGCGACCCCACAGGGAGACTGATCCACTTAGTAGAGGAGCAGGAATGTCCTAAGGAATGTGGACACAAGAGCAAGTATTTCAAATATACTGAGCGTTTTTTTTTTTCAAATTTGTTTGCACTTCTGTTGTGTAATATAATAGATTTGTGATATATTCATTCGTTTATTCATCCATTTTCGGTAACTGTCAGGGTCATGGTGAATCCGAAGCCTATCCCGGGATCACTGGGAGTACAGTGGGAATACACCCTGGATGGGACGCCAGTCCATCGCAGGGCACCACACACACACACACACATATATAGACTCTAGGGGTTGACAGCTAGGGGAATTTAGCATAGCCAGTTCACCTACATGCATGCTTTTGGGAGGTGGAACCAAACCAGAGAACCAAGAGGAAACCCACTCAGACATTTGGAGAACATATAAAACTACGCACAAGCAGTAACCCAAGTTCAGGATTCAATCAGGGTCTCTGGAGCTGTGAGGTGACAATGATACCCGCTTCACCTCCGTACTGCCAAGTGTGTAGTTAGGCACCAAATCTGGATTGGACATAAGAAGGACACGCAGACACTTGCTGGACTGTTGCTATTCAGATATAATTAACAGCAACTTCATTGCCTCCAAAAAGTCTGTAGTAATTTCTCCCATTACTGTGCAACACTGTTAGATGGGATGTAAATTAGTGTTAACAAGGATCTTAAGTTGAAAGTGGATGTGCTAGTGATTAGTCATACCGTACAATAATTAATAGGGCTGAGTCTTCTCAGACATAATGATGTCATCGCTCACATATTTTCTGCCCTTTTTTTAAAAAGCTCTGGCATGCCACAGAACGTTACTGTTAAAATACACAGACATGTCTGTTCCTCTTTTAACTATCCTAGTGCTTTTGATTGCACATTAATGCACGCATTAAGAGGAATATAACGAGAGAGAGGATGTATGAATAATGAAAGTGAATGGTGCCATGCTGATCTAAACTGAGAGAAACAGCTTAGCGTCTATTCAGTATGTAAAAGATGGAAGAAAAAAAACAGTCTACCTACGGTGTGTGTGTGTGTGTGTGATCTCAGATGAGAAGGTGGAGACTAGACGCCGCATTACTGGGTGTTAATCTGGGTGATTATGTGTTGTAGTGGAAGCACGTCAGGCCCAGGTGGTGCTGGTGGCATGGCCACAGTGGGACTTGGTATAACAGCTCCGTCTGTGCAACACCTAGCCAAGTTGCTCTCTGAAACATAATCCATGCTTTATGGCAAACCCTTTTATGCGACTTTTGTTTTGAATAGCATTTATCTGTGCAAATGAGAATGGAGTAAGCCCACAAGCTCCGGGGGGATGTGACCTACTTCCATGTAAAACCATTGTTTACCCTGTGTGATGCCCCTGACTGTGTGTGTTTGTGCATGTGCTGCCAAACCTGGCCGGCGAGGGCACCTGGCAGGGCACCTGGCATCTCCCGGCACCATACGAAGGGATCTGGAGGAGACAGGTGTAGCAGGCTTACTCCTACACGCACGGATGAGTTCCCTCATGTTTTCTGCGGCTCATTACTGTATTTTTTATACACACCCCTACTAAGATGCCTTCTTCCGTATTCCCTTTATCACTCGCTGTGCTGCGTCCAGGTTTTTGGACATGGAGTGGCAATGTGAGAGTAGGAGCACTCTATAGATGGGCACCCCTTCAGAGACGATTGCTTTAAGGCTACATGGAAATCACGACCTCCCCTAAAATTTCATTAAAATGTGGAAATGAAATGTTTCTATATTAAATGTGTCTGTATTATTCATCGGTCTTGGTGAAATTCAATATTTTAGCAAATCGAATGATCAAATATCTCACTGCAATATCACGCTGTTCGTTATTTTAATTCAAACTGTTTTCGGCGGACAGTGCAGCCTGCGTGAAAATCTCCCCTGACACCGTGCTGATAGGAATGAAGTGAAGCCCAGCTTTTATTGGCTCCTATGGCAGATTTAAGAACACTGTGTTTTAGTGGTAGGAATTATTTTCTCATTGTAATTGGTAAATATTGTAAATAAATTGTAAGTATAAATTTATATTTGATTATTTGTATTTGTTTTTTGTGTACTTATAGATCTAGATATTCTTATTACCTGCTGAAATTCAGCTATTTAGCTAGTAGCTTAGCTGGCAACTCTAGTAATTTTGTCGACCTGACCAGCTCACACCCCGATGCCACTCACATGGCCAAGCCCACGATTTCTCCAAATCTCTCTATCCTCTTTTTTCTTTTCCTCTCTGGCTTTTTTCTTTGTAGTGAAGGTGTGAGGGGGCGTAAGAGGAAGAAGGTGTCTTGCTGAATACCTGCTTCGAATGGGAATGAAATTATCCCTTAATGTGGCCTATACTCAGTCCCTCAGCTGAGTCTCTGTAGGTCACCCTGCTGATCTGTATCAATCTGGATTGGAGTAATTTCGGGGAAAATCATCTTTGTTCTGGGCTTCCAGACTTGACAGGAAGCAAAGAGCTTGGGATGGGAGTGAAAAATATATATATAATGAGTCTTTCTGAACATTTTCTCCCAATATGTGTCTCATCCCAGGAACCCAAATCAGCTTCATAATTAAGCTGTGTAGACTTCATAATTTACTTTCTCAAAGAAAGAAAGACTGTTGGAATAGATTACCAAAGGAATGCGCTGCTTGAAGAACTGGCCTTGAAAAATCCTGGTGGTTTCAGATGAAAGTGGCAAAAAAAACACCCTAATTTCATCCTTCCTTTGTTTCTTAGGGTAGTCAAGTCAGGTTTACTGTAATGTATTCAGAATACATTTTACAACAAATACAACCATTATTATTAATAAGCAATTTTATAATAAGTTTTTAAAATATATTTTTTAAAGTAAATGTTTTATTTATAAAAAAGAAATACAAATATGTAACACTTCCAATCAGTTTATAATGCTAAAAAAAATTCCATGATATCTTAGAAAAGTGTATTGTGACAAATTTTATCACAATATCAACATTATATCATTATATCATCCAGAGATAAAATAATGTGCTTTAGAGAAGGGATATCACACTGATCGCATAGATAATTGCAATAAATCATGCAAGTGTAGGCACTATAAAATAACCTGGATGGGATAAAGCGACTATATAATAGTAATAATAATAATAATAATAATAATAATAATAATAATAATAAGTAACATTATTTATATATCTTCTAGTATACATTAAAATGCAGCTCAAAGTGCTTTACAAAGACAAAATGGCATAAAATAGAGAAAATAAAATGCAAAAGAAATTCTCAAAATAAATACTTATAAAATACTATAGTAACTTTGAAAAATAATTATGTAAATAAGATACAATAGTCATAAAGAAAAAGCAGGGATTTAATGAATTCTTTATGACTGTTGTATCTTACTTACTTAATTGTTTTTCAAAGTTACTTTATTATTTTATAATTTATAGCTCAGGAAAAGAGTACCTTAAAAGTAAATGATTAAATGAAAAAATAAATCAAGTAATTCATGAAATACAAAACTGCTAGCTGGCTGAAGTTGCTTTTTAAAATTACTAGCTGAAAATGTATGTGTTTTGGGAGGGACATCCAGGGTTTGGAGGTGTATATAGTTCACTAAAAGCAGGAGTGTGAAGTAATACAGAATGCTATTAATACAATATAATAATGTAATTTATACTTTATATTATTAACTGCTTGCTCTCTGATCTTATTGGGACTCTAAATGAGTCTAAATTTATTAAAGGCAGGTACACGAGGAGGGTAAAGCTGTTAAAGCCTATAGATAAAATGCTCACAGACAGTGCTAGCATTAACTATAATACATAAATACATAATGCAATAATAATAAACTAATCAAGATTTTGTCTTTTTTCAGTTAGATTAGATCTAGATTGTTCCAGTAGAATAATGACATTTCTCAATTTATTAAACATTTAATAATCAACAATTCTTACTTTAGTTATAATTATTCCTTGGTTAGATTTTCAGATTTCAGATTTTCATTTTAGAGTATTTAAAATACAGGCTGTTTACAAAGCTTTGACCTGCAGTACACACTCTCAATCAACAGTGTATGAACACCATTTCTATGAGTCTAACCCAGAAAGTTTTCCCAAAATAATACCGAAATAAAACTGTGCATGATTTTTACAGGTAGACATTTAGCTCAAGAAACACAAAGCCCTGTCCTTTACTCAGAGGCGCGACTCTGACTCACCAGCTCGTTAAAAAGGTTAACAATGAATACACACTGAGCTTAATTTCAACTCATATACAAAAGCACTGTAATTCATTTTCTGGTTTAAGACATGTTTAAAAATAACACAGTCGGTCTTTCTGGCTTGTTCGATAAATTCATCTTAGTTTCAACAACACACAGTGCATTATTTTCATACAACAGCTCGGTCTGGAGTGTGTTATTCTGCGTATACCACAATGATTTACCAACAATTACAATGTTTAATTTATTAATGTATGAAAGTCTGTCCTGAAGACTTTCCTGTTCTTATAAACCATGACCGTTACAAAGCACTTACATCTGAGACTCCTTCCATAAATGTTAAATAAAGTTCTAACAAAAAACATCACCACATCAATGATTATAGGTTTTACTTTGTTAAAGAACACTATTTTTTTAAACCATTTATTATTATTCTTAGATTATGTTGCGTGTCCGCTGTACAAGTCCCTATGTATGAGCTGTTGCTATAGAAACAATAATGTAGTACAATGAGTTTATTAATATTAACCTATTGTTGATGCTACACTTTCAGACCAATCAGATTTGAGGATTCAGTCGCACTGTGGTATAATTCATGTTAACACATATAGATATTATGAGAACCTCTGAACCTGCAGATGAAAAAATCAACCTGAAAAGATCCAAGACTAGTTTAAATCTGCTTAAAAAATTTCAACCTGGCAACACTGCTAACAACATAATTAAAATATTAAAATATTGATTAGTAGTGTCTATAGTCATAGTTATACACTCACCATCCACTTTATTAGGAACACCTGTTCACCTGCACATTTATGCAGTTGTCCAATCAGCCAATCATGTGGCAGCAGCGAAATGCACAAAATCATGCAGATACAGGTCAAACATCAGATCAAGCATCAGAATGAAGAAAAAGTGTGATCTCTGTAACCGTGGTGAGCAGAAAAGCATCTCAGCATGCACAACACATCAAACCTTGAGGTGGATGAGCTACAACAGCAGAAGACCACATTGGGTTCCACTCCTCTCAGCCAAGAACAAGAATCTGAGGCTATCATAGACACAGACTCACCCAAACTGGACAGTTATAGACTGGAAAAAAACCAAGTGTTTTTTTTGTAATGTTCAACTGTCCAGTTTGGGTGAGTCTGTGTCTATGATAGCCTCAGATTCTTGTTCTTGGCTGAGAGGAGTGGAGCGTGTTGTGGTCTTCTGCTGTTGTAGCTGATCCACCTCAAGGTTTGATGTGTTGTGCATTCTGAGATGCTTTTCTGCTCACCGCGGTTGTAAAGAGTGCTTATTTCAGTTACAATAGACTTCCTGTTGGCTCAAACCAGAGATCACAATTTTTTACCAATCTGTTGTTCGACGTGAACTTTAACAGAAGCTCTTGACCTGTATCTGCATGATTTATGCATTGTGCTCCTGCCACATGATTGGCTGATTGGATAACTGAGAATAAAGTGTACAGGTGTTCCTAATGAAGTGGACAGTGAGTCTATATACTATAGTTGTATCTGTAAAGACGTATAAAAAATTTGCATCCTGGCATCTGACTTTGAATGAATATTTTCTGCTGCCCAGAGTGCAAGCAGTGCAAGAACACTATGTATTTAGGATATTTTAATCTATTGATTCAATAATGATGATTACATCCTGCAGCTTTAATTAGCATATTCATATAGATCAGAAACCATCTTGCAAATGTCTGACAAATATTTGAAGAATATCTGGTTCTTTGTTGACTGGATGTACTCCCCAGATAGCAGACGACTCCAGTCCGGATCCACGTTTTCTCCAGCAGATCCGCATAACAGTCACCTCAGCTTAGTGGATTTGGACCAGCTCCGGTGCAGATTCGGTTCATGAATCTAGACTCCTGTACGGCAAATCCACATAAAAGTTGCAGTCATTTCACTCCTTCGGTGTGACTTCGGGGCGGAGTCAGATTAAAAACGAGCTATTATTTGATTGACATATATGTATGTATAGTGAGAAGAAAGCCAGCCATGCATAAAAGTTTCTCAATAATATATGGCATTTGTTAAAGGTTGTCTCTTGTAATCATTTTCTTTTTTGTAAGAAAAAAAGACTTTACAGAAGCTGTAATCCAAATTTATTTAAACATTTATCCAGGTAGGAACCCCCTGGGCATCATGACACAGGCCCAGAAAAGCGAAAATGCGTACATATTTCATTTTAACCATAATTGCTTCAGCGGAAAGCAAATTGGTTTTCATCTAAATGCAAATGTTTTCACCTCTCTGGTCGTGTTGTACAAAAAGATCGTGCAGGCAGGTTTAGACCGTTCCTGGATGTGGAGAAAGCATCAGATATGTAAGGTGCTTCAATATTTAATCTGACTAAACAGCACTGCTGGGAAAAAGAAACACACTATTGCCTGAAAACACTGAATACTTTATTCACACTTTAATGTCAGACTGTGAAATGCAACTGCATGTCCTTGAACATTTGTAATGTCAATATACGAGGGGTCATTTACATTATGACGCAGGATGATGTGTTATTATTTCACATTTCACAGAAAAAGCCACTAAGATCTGTATGAAAAGTTCACATGATAACTGTCTAAGATAGTATAATCTTTTTTTACTCACAGTAGTTCCATAAATGATGACAGATTGACTCCTTTATTATTGAACTTGATCTCAGATAGTTAGCTAGTTATATTGATTAAAAAAAAGAAAAGAAATTAATGTTAGCTATCTAGCATTTGCTATCAAATTTCTGTGAAGGGAGCTAGCTAGTTTGGTTTGGAGATAAACAGCTAGCTTGCTAGGTAATATGTTTTGTATCCCAATATGTCTTGAATCTGACATCTTAGTTTGCTGAGTGTAAAAGCTGATTTAACAGACAGAAATGATTAGCAGCATTGCTTACAAGCTTATCATAGCATGAGGCATTTTTCTTAGCAGTAAGTTACTGAAGCATGATGAAATTTTACAATTTTACAAAAAAAATTACAAAGGTACATTTAAAAAAAACTTTGCTCTAACATACAGGAATATTATGTATGAAATAATATTCTTGTATGTTAGAGCAAAGTTTTTTAAATGTACTTTTGAAACAGACAGGACTATGTTAGCTAGCCAGCTATAGCTAGCAAAGGGAATGCTAGGCAATGCTACTTTTTAGCTAATTTTAGCTAGCTAGGTCTATTTCTGTGTTTAAAGAGGGTTCTATGTAACTATGTAAGTGCCCATGTACGGCTCATTTTGCCACCTCAAAAGTCTACATTTTCTCAATATGACAGAACCCGTAGAAGTTTCTGTTTTTTTATTTTAGTCTTTTTTGAGAAATCATCTGAGGAAAATGTTCATATTGTAGATGGTTCTGTCTCTTTTTCACCATCATTCTGCCTTTACATTTTTCTTTACTTTTTTTTAGCTACATGCTAGCTAGATAAATCAGTTGTTAGCATGTTTATATTCAGTGTCCATATTTCTTAGGTGCTTAGCAACTTGTTCACTTGACTTTAAACAGTTGAAATCCACTAAATCTGTGAGAAGTTTTTTTTTTTTTAAATGTTCATTACTGTTCATTTGGAGTTGTAGTTTGGAAATAATGTGACTGGGCTCTTGCTAACCACTTGGCTACTGTCAGAACACTATGATAAGAAGTACAGCAAGTAGCCAAAATAATGGATTTAAAAAAAATTAAACACAATTCCCATCATACTGAGTATCCATATCCTTGTGCAAGCTTTCAACCAGTTTACATCTGCCAATACAGCACTGTATTTTCAGTCAGGAAGGCATTCAATGAAAAATATGGGTGAAGGTTTACATTATTTAGGGCTAGAATATACAGTACTGTGCACAAGGCTTAGGCACATGCAAAGAAATGCTGTAGAGCAAAGAAGTCTACAAAAATAATGAAATTAAATGTTTCTACATTAAAAAATACTATAAAGAGCAGTAAACAGTAATAAATCAAACAAAGACAATATTTGGTGTGACGACCCTTTGCTTAAAAAAAAAAATAGTAGTCTCGGGTACAATTAGTGCAGTTTTATAAGGAAATGAGCTGTAAGTGTTACTGAGCATCTTGCAGAAGCAGCCACAGTTCTTCTGGAGACTTTGACTGTCACACTTGCTTCTTATTCTTGCAGCAAAACCCAGCAGCCTTCATTATGTTTTTGTCTGAAAAGTGGTTTCTTATATAATACGCTGCTTTCTTTACTGACATACAAACATTTTTCTGTAGCATTTAATTTTGTGCTGGAAGACTAATGTTTGGAAATCTAAAATGTTTTTGTACTGAATCAATAATGTAGAAGTCATAAAATAAAAATCTATAACAAAGTTTGTACTAAAAAAATTAGGGTCCCTAAGACTTTTGCACAGTACTGTATATTTTTAAATAACTTGTTGAGAAGGGCTGGATGATGAACATAATATCGACATCATGATAAATTATAGCATAATATACTTGTCTGGGGTATTTTGGGCATTGAGATCTCTTTTTAGGTTTTTTTATTTTTCTAATGACAAACTCTGGAAACACCTTCAAGATTCAAGAGTTTATTGTCATATACACCTGGTACATGTCGTATACATTTGTGTCAGATGGCAGAAGCAGAAGCAGTTGCAATACGGTGCTTTATTTGAAAGTAGCAGAGCAAACAATTCCAAAACGTGAGACAAAGGCAGAGTGAAAAAACAAGCAAAAAGGTCAGGCAATCAGCAAACAGAGCAAATTAGAAAAAGACAGAATCACAGAAACCAGAGAACAAGAGCAAAGTCAAAAAACAGGATAACAATAGCAGTATAAAGGCTTGGCACGTCAGGAAAAAGGCACACTGAACCATACTTCTCATGATGTGGTGGTTTGGAGTCCGTTTGTAGTGTGTGTGTGTGTGTGTGTGTGTGTGTGTGTGTGTGTGTGTGTTTTTGTGTAATGGGAACAGATGTACATGATTAGAAGTCAGGTGAGCTTGAACATGGCAGTAGTGCTGACATTAGTTGATATTAATACTCTCTACTGTTTTAATTCTCTAAAATTTGATTTCAGCATTGATTTATTTTTGTAGAAATAATAATATAAAAGTATCATTAAACTCATATTTAAAGGTTTATTTCATAACACAAACCTATATATCTTGATACATATTATGTATTGTATAAATGTCTTCAAGTATAGTGATATATTTTTGTCATATCGCCCACCCTGATTGTTGAGAAGATTCCTCTTAGACTAGTAGTTAGGCAAAACTATATAAAAATACAATTTTCTGTGAAAAACGTGACTCTGCTTTATTTTAGTGATGTCATCGTCAATACCGATAAAGTACCCGTATAGCATTATGTCATTTTTCCATATCACTCTGTACCATACCTTTATAACAGCATACCCTCACACCCTTATTTACACCGAGGCATCCTTTTTATTGCATGTCTTTGTTCTACCATGTGATGTAACATCTGTATAACAGCCAGTGATTCTGGTGGATAGAGACAGACTTATATTAAAGTGCCTTCCAGAGCAGCTTTAATAGTATCTTATGTAAGACTGTGTTTTATCCTGCCTGATCCATCAATGTCATTGCTCACTCCACACATCTTCTGCATTTCTATTAGAAACAATGGCTACTGCTGTGAACTTTCACTCCTCCGCTAGACAACAGATGATTTTGTGGACGCCTCATAGACCACACTCAATCCTTTGTATTCCCACGCTATTGTTTTGTTCTGCTTTATAGGCGTTTAATGTAATGAAGGTAATTACTCCCGCTGCTTTTTTTCTTTTTGCTGGCACACAGCAACGCTGAGAGCAAAGTCCTGTAATTGCATGTGCCTGTGAGAGAATAAGCAAATATGCCTTCCGCAGTAGTCTGAAAAAATGCCTTTGACGCTGTATGATATCTGCTCCATCAGAGTAATCCCGTTATCACCGAATTTCCCACCACTCAATTACAGCCCAGATCAGCAGAGAGCTGGAAAACCAATAGCTCCAATTAATCTTAAATAGTGCAGTGAGCAATTTTCAGAATATAGGATTTTCTTTATTTCATTACCAAACACAAGAAAAAAAATCATTTTTGTGGCAGCCTGGGAAAACCCATCAGATGTGACATACTGTGCAAAAGATAAATCAGCTTGACTTGGCCTGATCGCTCAACTTTAAGAAACCACTAAAAAAACATGGAAATGTTTTTATTAACTTTCTAAATTTGCCTAGGCATCCTGCAAAGATCATGTAAGGTGAATAAAGAGCCAGTTCATAAACACGGCTGTAAAAACAGTGGATTTGCTAGCATTAAAGATGTTTTAATTGCTAGCTTGTTAGTTAAATGCGATTTCTTTACCCAGAGAATTTCAGGATTTGTTCAAGTTGTTGGTTACATGCTACAGCAAAACACACATAAATAAATAGATTTGGCTTGTAAATGGTTTAAATAACAGCTGTAAAGTTATCCGCAATGAACCTGCACCGTCGCTAATACTGTAGTCACAGTGACAAAGTTGTAGTGTTTGAGTGCTAATCAAAAAATTGGATATTTAGCCAACAGAACAAAACACACTGAATTAATCAGCAGTTATTTTAGCACCATTAGGGTAAACAAAGGAGAACAGATGACGATGAGGCTCCTGTTCATCAAATGCATGACTGACATTTACCTCAGGAGAAGAGACTAGAAAGACTGATGTGGATAATGATTACAGTGATTACATGATTTCCATCATAAACTTATACTCATTGATAATGTGTCACTAATGTTGTTTTTCCATAAATAGATTAGGTTATAAATGTAGAGGTGGGCGAGGTGTTTACTTGCCTGTCAGCTCAGGATAATATTAAATCAGGTTTAATTCCAGAGGCAACAGTGTTATCGAGGACTCAAAAATAAATAAATGGAAAGATAGATAGATAGATGGATAGATAAGTAGATAGATAAATGATATTAAAAGTGTAATGAGTACTACTGTGACTGGATGGGTGGGACTTCTGAATAGACTGTCAGTCTTTAGTCTATGAATAAAATCCAGTATACAGACATAGATTTAATGGTCTAATAGTTAATATTTAGTATTATTTATTTACATGTATTATTTATTATTTTTATATTTTATTCATTACACTTTAAATTAAATGTAGATTAAATCAATATATAGTAGCTGCTTTTTGACAATCACTGTGTTGGTGTCTTTTAGTAGAACTGTAAAAGAATCTTTCACTTTTCCTGGGTAACTATAAAATCTAAAAAAGTAAAAATTTTACTCCCGGAAACATCTTTCAGTTCAGGAAAGTTTTCAGCACTACATATGTAGTGGAAAATGTCAAGATTTCACCATGTGAAGGGTTTTCCCTGGCCAGCACACATTTTCTGTGGCAGTATTTGAACTGTCAAGTGTCAGGTTGGTGTCTGGTAATTGCAGCTGGAGCGGATGGATGCCTGAGGCAAGGACTGACACAACCTTCATCTTTTTCTACCTGCTACGTGGAATTTGCTATAATTTTAGCATGTGTCTGAGAACTTAATCATTTGTGCACATGTTTCTGCATGATTAGCATTAGTATACATAGCTATTTAGCATTCATGGTGTTTGTGTGATTGTCTTCCTGCTTGAAGTAGGCTTTAGCTGTAAATGATGTTTAAATGTACAGTAGATTTTGATATTGTTCTCTTGTTTACATCTGGGCGATAAAAATATTTTTATTGCAGCTTCAAGCAGTGATGGTATTAATTTAGTCACACATCTTTTGTTTGTATTTTAGTTACTTTCTGTCGGGCTGTGGATATGCAGCTGACTTGAGGTACCTAGCTGCTCACTCTTACACTGACCCTAGGGGAAAAAAACTGAAACTGGACTTCAGGTTTCTGTGAAATAAATAGTATTAAATGTGTCATTGCCAGTGCAGGTTATCCAGCTCAGCTGGATCCTTATCACAGAGTCTAGCTCTTCCGGTTTACCTCAGTGAGCTTTGCTATTTCTGGAAGTGTCATCATGTTGGAGGGAGCTGTGGAGACACGCTGGCTGTACCTCTCACATTTTCTGAAATTGGAAGAGCAGAAAAAGAGCGGCAGCTGTCAGGGCTGATCCTACACCAGCACAATGGCTCTATAGTAAAGAGTCAGTCTTTAGGGACAACCTTCTAGGTTAATTGGTGTGTCTGATAATAAAAACAACAAAAACCTACTACTACTAAAATTGTTACCGCTATTACTACTTTTACTACTACAGCTGCTACTACTAATACTACCACTAATGCTAGTAATGGTATTACTACTCCTACTAATACTAATTGTTAGTACTATTACTGTTACACATCTGCTACTACGTCTACTACTACTGCTGCTAATACTACAATTATTATTACTAAAACCAATACTACAATTGTTACTAGTACTGCTACAACTGCTAATACTAATACTACTATTTATACCACTACTAATACTAATATTACAATTGCTAATACTATTACTAATTTTACTACTACTGCAATTGTTACTGCTGTTACAGCTGTTAGTACTACTACTACAATGCTAATACTAACATTTTTATTACTAATACCAATACTACAACTGTAACTACTATTGTTACTAGGACTGCTACTACCACTAATACTAATACTACTAATTATACCACTACTGATACTAATACTAATATTACAATTGCTAATACTATTCCTAATTTTACTACTACTACTACTACTACAACTGTTACTACTGTTACAGTTGTTACTACTACTATTTCTATTAGTACTGCTACTACCACTAATACTAATACTACTAATTATATCACTACTGATACTAATATTAATATTACAATTGTTAATACTATTACTAATTTTACTACTACTACTACAATTGTTACTACTGTTACAGTTGTTAGTACTACTAAAATTATTACTATTATTAAATTTATTGTAATAACAACAACAATAATAATAATAATAATAATAATAATAATAATTATTATTATTATTATTATTATTATTATTATTATTATTCTACTGCTTTTGCTTCTGCTACTACTACTACTACTACTACAATACTAATACTACAACTGTTACTACTATTACTCTCTACCAGATAGCTGTAATATATTAAATCGAAATTTTTGTGGCATAAGATATACACTGGGTGACACCAACAAAACACCTTGTTAAGTAATAATTAAGACTAAACCAATTAAGCCGTAATACAATGTTTTACAGCAAACCCTGATTTACTTTCATCCTGTTGCTCCATTACTTTAAAACAACAAATTATTTTAGGCTTCAGTAAGGGATTGATTTTAATCTCACAGAAATGTAAATTTCTGAAATACCAGTGTTTTTATTAAGTAGAGAAGAAAATGTAAGATTATTTTCTGAAAATTAAAACTGTAGCTATTCATTGTTTAGTCCACTGAATCTGGAGGGGATGACAATTAATCCCAGGTTAAATTATTATTCTAAGATTAAGATTTTAATCAGAGGTTCAGGGCTTAATCCTGGATGTGTTAAAGCGAGGTTTAAAATGAAGTGGTGCACCACAACTTGAATTAAAATAAAACTAAGATCAACAAATCCTTCATTAGCTCATTTATTTATTGTTGCTTAGCTGACTATGACTTTATTATTAAAAACAACAACCAGTCAGTCGCCAGTTTATTAAGTGCTAGGTAGATTAGGTGTCTGGTATTTCTCTTTTTATTCGAATAACATTCAAATAAACACACTCTGGTGTGTGTGTGTGTGTGTGTGTAAGGAATTATTCCTCCGTTCCGCTGAACTAGGACTGGGTTAGCAGTGCAGTGTTGTCTGCTTTAGTATGCACCGTGTGTGTGTATGTGTGTGTGTGTGTGTGTGTGTGTCTTTGGCTGTGCAACGCTGCCTGCTTTAGTATTCACCATGTGTTTGCTTGGGACAAGGAGCTCCATTCCCCTGTGACTTGTTTCCTTTCCTTGACAGTCCTTCAGTCCTTCACTTGCCTTCCTTCTTTCTCGTCCTCTTCACACACTCACTCACCTGAGCATGCACACACAGACACACACACACACACAGTCTCTCACAGGGGTCATCGGTCAGTCTTTACTGCAGCTGGCACTCACAGAGCCAGAGGAAGTTTGATTTCTGTGATCACCTGCTGATGTAAGAGAGAAAACCTCATCACAACCTCATCACAACCTCATCACAATGGCGGCTGTTCAGCCTTTTCCCAAACATAAAATCAGACAGGAAGTGTTCTTTATGAGAGAATTTAGCAGGTTATTAGGTCGTGTTGTTGATGGATGTGAACGCTGTGATAGGAAGACACCTCTTCCATTGTTTTCCACGCACAGTGTGTGTGACTCGTCCTCTTCATTAGTGTCAGTGTCAGATTTTTTGGTTGGTCTGTTTCTCAACCCAGCAGTGACACGGAGGTGCTTAAAAAACCGGTTGTGCTGCTGTACCTGATACACTCATACCATCAGCACACACACCACCATGATGCCAGTGTGATTTGTACTCCTTTTATATTTAGGGGGCCAAGCACTAGTGCTCATAATAATTATATATCTTAATTTATTTTTAACCCAAATGTGTTATCATTGTAAATTATACATTATGCATTTTACATATTATTCATAATAAATTATACATAATAAATCATGTGACATCACAACAATTTAAAGTAAATTGATTTGATTTTCATACAAGGATTTCTCAAACACATACAGTGATTACAGTTTTAAGTAATATTAATAAAAATGGGTATGATGTATTTTAAATACGAATACAGGTACAGTATGAGTGTTAGGTTTTGGAAATAAAAGCAAATAATAATAATAATAATAATAATAATAATAATAATTTTCTTTCTTCCTTTCTATGTTTAATTCATTATTATATAATTTTCTTAATTATTTATATATTATATAATACACATAAACATTCCTAATTTATTTCTAAAATTATTAGAAAGTAACCATAAATGAATAAGTAAATAAGTAATAACAAATAGGGAAAACAAAGAATTGTAGCTGAGAAAAAAAATGTTGAAAATTAGATAGATAGATAGATAGATAGATAGATAGATAGATAGATAGATAGATAGAACTATATAACAGCAAATATAAAACTATAGAAAATGTACAGTTAAACTGAAGAAATGTGTTTTAATCTACTTTTTAAAATTGCTAACTGATGAAGCTTGCCTTGTTTATTGGTTTTGTTCTCAGGCTTTTGCAGCCTTTTGTCTCTCTTCCATGACCGAAGTATTTTAATGTGCATGAATGCTGTGGGTTTCGCTGTAAGAGTGGTCCTGTGCTGTGAGTTTGTGCAGTAATGACTGTGTTGTGTGTTTGTTCTTACCCACAGGGAGCTCCTCCTCACACTAGCGCTCGGTCAGGTCCTGTCTCTGCTCATCTGCGGGATCGGACTGACCAGCAAGTACCTGGCCACTGATTACCACGCCAACACACCCGTGTTCCAGTGCTTTCTCAACTACATCCTGCTGTTCCTGGTCTACACCACCACACTCGCAGTCAGGCAGGGTAAGAATGAATTCTCCATATGTGATATTATTACACTGGTTAGAAAAAAATTCCAGTTTAATCATAAGTCTGGGTCTTTACTTTAGTAGTAGTCATGATTACATGCAACTTAATATTCTGTTAGTATTCCATCATTTACATGGCTGGAGAAACAATTGTGCTGTGAGGAAACACATTTCATGTTATAGATTTAAATAAAAACATTTTGAGGTTGGATAGGAAGTTGAATGAGCTGCAAACTGACATTTCAAGAAAGATGTCAGACACAAATTTATCACATTAAAGTTTTTTCAGCATCTGAAAAAATCAAAAACGTAAAAAAAAAAAAAAATTAGTAAACCTTAATACTTTTGAAGGTGTTCACAGGAAATAGTGTTTAATACTGATAACGTTAAACAGTGAGTAAAGGTAATATATCTGCTTTACTGATGGACATTTTCTGTTATTTTCAACAGCTAGCGTATTCTTGTTAGCTATTTGTGACACTTTGACAGAACTCGCACACATCTCTCATTGTTATGGTGCATAAACTGTGTACTTTCTCCTTGTATGTACAACATTTCTGTTTGACACACATATATAGGGTAATGTAAATTTTGGCATGTAAACATAGTAAAAAAATTAGCGCTGTGTGGTACTTTAGTTTTATCACAAACATTTAAAGTGTATCATAACTAGCAATATACAAAAGGATCACATGATCAAAACATCTTCAGCCAGTTTGTAAAGCAGCATTGTAAAAAAAATAATGTTCATGCAATCTTCTGAAAATGTGTGATTATTCTTATTTTGTTCTTAGAACCTTACACGTGTCCCAAGTTAGACAAAAACAAAAATTTGTGCTAACGTTCCTAAATGTAACATGAAAAACATTACCTTTCAGAAACTCTCTGACATTTTGGGACCAAAATTTCTCCTAATCCACATCCATGATACATATACTATCATGAGAAAAAGAAATTACACCCTCCTTCAATTCTATGTTTTTATTTATCAGGGCCTAAATAACAATTGTGTGGTCTTCACCAATTTCTATAAACAAACAAATAACTTGACAAAAAAAACACAACACATTTCAACATGTAGTCATTTATTAGTCATGAAATGCACATGATTAATTCATCATCAAGAAGTATGACTACCTCTAGGAAAGCAGAACTTTTGGCAGTTTGGTGTTCTGGAGCACTCAGGTGTGTGTTTACATCATGCCAAGAAACAAGGACTTCAGCCATGACCTCAGAGAAGCAATTGTTGCTGCTCATCAATCTGGGAAGGGTTATAAGGCCATCTCCAAACAATATGAAATTCACCATTCTACAGTGAAAAGGATTGTTTACAAATGGAGAGCCTTCAGGACAGTTGCCAATCTTCCCAGGAGTGAGCATCCAAGTAAATTCAGTCCAAGGACAGACCATTTAATGCTCAGAGATATAAAGAAAAACCCAAGAGCTACATCATGTGACCTACAGGCCTGAATGGCTAAAGAAGAAAAAAATCAAGGTGCTGGATTGGCCAAGACAAAGTCCAGACCTCAACCCCATTTAGATGCTGTGGCGGGATCTTAAGAGAGCTGTGCATAAATTAATGCCCTCAAACATCAATGAACTGGAGCAATGTTGTAAAGAAGAGTGGGCCAAAATTTCTCCACAACAATGTGAGAGATTGATAAACTACTACAGAAAATGTTTACTTCAAGTTATTGTTGCTAAAGGTGGTTCTACATGTTCCTGAATTATAGGTTGTACTTATTTTTTTCCACCTGGTTTCTGAATGTTGGTTTACTTTTTGGAAAAAATGACTACATTTACACTTGAGGTTATTTGTTTCTTTATAGAAGTTGGTGAGAACCACAAAATTGTTATTTAGTCCCTGATAAATAAAA
Organism: Pangasianodon gigas; assembly: GCA_022758105.1. Lineage (NCBI taxonomy): Eukaryota > Metazoa > Chordata > Actinopteri > Siluriformes > Pangasiidae > Pangasianodon > Pangasianodon gigas. The sequence goes on along the minus strand of CM040472.1, from coordinate 16,020,065 downwards.
ATATAGAATTGAAGGTGGGTGTACTTTGTTTTTTCCATGACTGTATTCATGTTCTGTAACTGTACTTAATATGTGCTTGCTCTATAACCTCAATTTATTTATTTTTTCCATGAAAAGCCACGTTAAGACATTTTAACAGTGGCTATTAAAATGTTAATGCGTCTGTTAGTGTGCAGGTATAAGTTGCAAGCTATAACTTTAAACAGCAGCAATTAAAATGTCTAAATTCATTCATTCATTTCGTAATTCATAAATTCAAACATAGCTTCAGCTATGATGTGACATGTGCTACTTAGCAACAAGGTGTAAACCAACTGTACAAGAGGAGTTATAATTGACAGGGGCTGGAAATGAGTCTAAACTTGCTTTTTTGATTAAAGGCTGTCCAGAAGAAAAGGTTTTAAAAAAGTTGACCTCTGAGTTGAGTTGAATTCTCAGAGAACTTTTAACAAAAAGGCAGTGAGTTTCCATCCACTAGTCTTCCACTAATCTTCAGAAAGAAAGCCTGTAGTCCAGTGGATCATGTTTAATTCTGGATTTCCTTTTGGAGACCTGTGGTAGTGAATATTTATCTCCAGTTCAACAGTAGTGCTCGCTGACTCTGTGAGGAAAACATGAAATTGGTGTAGTAAATACAGTAAAATGGAGGATGTCTGATTGAAGTGGCTTGTGGTAGGGGAGCGATTCCTCGCTCAGAAATGAGTGGCTTTTATCCTCATTACTGTTTCATGTGGCCGTTCCTCCAATCCTCTCCAGTGTTTTTCTGATGGCTCCCTCAGTGCTCATAAACAGTAAGCACCAAGCAGGGAAAGAATAAAGGGCAGGCCATTGTGAAGAGCATACTTACTGAAGAGGGAGTGGGTAATCATTTTATCCAGAGGTCTGACATTTCTAGGAAATAGTCCCTACAAATTTGTGAGAAAATGGTGTATCTAATGAGAACGTATGGTACACGACGTAGTTAGAATGTAAATATCCGTTGCTATTTTAGTCTTTATTTTTATTCCATCCATACACTATGTATACAGTAGAAGGATCTGTTGTTTCTCCAGGACCTGTGAATCATAACAATACGTAATAGATACACTAGACAGGTTGTTTCACAATACACACTGACTATTGTCACGAATTCCCCCTTTCAGCATGTAGCACATGTCCAAGTTTGTGCATGTTACTTGTCACCCATGTTTTGGTTCTAGTCCTGTATCTGTCATTGTTTTTTTTTTACTCCAGATGTGTGCACCTGATCTGTGTCTGGCCCTTAATTAGTTTCTCGAATAGTTTGTCTAACGCTGTTCAGTATTTTTTTTTTCCAGATGAGAAATAAAAGAGCTTCTGTAGCAACCTAGTTAAACACAAATTATAAAACATAGTCTGCATTCAAAGGGGTTGTAAAATCCTCAATATTAAATAATGCACTAATCAGTGTGAAAACATACACTCACCAGCCACTTTATTAGGAACACCTGTACACCTGCACGTTCATGCAGATATCTAATCCGCCAATCATGTGGCAGCAGCACAATGCAAAAAATCATGCAGGAACAAGTCAAGAGCTTCAGTTAGTGTTCACATCAAACATCAGAATGAAGAAAAAGTGTGATCTCTGTGACATTAACCGTGGGATGGTTGTTGGCGCCAGATGGGCTGGTTTGAGTATTTCAGAAACTGCTGATCTCCTGGGATTTTCACACTCAACAGGCTCTAGAGTTTACACAAAATAGTGCAAAAAAAACAGCAAAAAACATCCTGTGAGCAGAGGGTCTGTGGGTGGAAACGCCTTGTTGATGAGAGAGGTCAGAGGAAAATGGCCAGACTGGTTCAAGCTGCCAGGAAGAATACAGTAACTCAAATAATCACTCTTTACAACTGTAGTGAGCAGAAAAGCATCTCAGCATGCACAAAACATTGAACATTGAGGTGGATGAGCTACAACAGCAGAAGACAACATCAGGTTTCACTCCTGTCAGCCAAGGACAGGAATCTGAGGCTATCATGGGGACAGACTCACCAAAACTGGACAGATGAAGATTGAAAAAAAAAAAAAAAATCACCTGGTCTTTTTCCAGTTTTCAACTGTCCAGTTTTGGTGAGTTGCATAAATGAACACGTATACAAGTGCTCCTAATAAAGTGGACAGTGAGTGTACATAGCTTATGTACTAGTTACATACTAGCTTTGTTGGCACATTAGCAAAGCAAACTAACTGTACTAGCTATGTGCACTCACCAGATGCACCAGTGATCTCTGCTACTTCCTTCCAAGCTTTATTTTTCTTCATAATGTCTATACGTATTTAATGAGAGGTCGTGTATGACAGTATAAGAGAAAACCACAGTTATAGGTTTTTTCTTCCATTTTTGTGCATCATAGAGTAAAATTGGAACTAATTGCTGGTAGGAACTAAAGTCGTGAGAGGGAAACTGAAGAAACTTTGGACCACGCTTGCCATAGGATTGGTCTGAGGAATCATTCCAGTCACTCGTTTGGATTTGTCACATTACTGCATCATATCTAATATGAATAGAATAGAAAATCTGACTTCAAACGTCACTTTGTGTTGCTGTTGCTGAAATCATGGCTCCAGTTCGCGCACATATGTTGTGAAAATGATGTATGAAAATGAATGATTGCTTGTTGGCTTATTCATTTCTCTACTATACCTGTGTTGAGTGCTGCTGTGGAAAAAAAGCAGCCTGTCTCTGTCATCCTTTCAATAATTGATCTGAGAAAATCAAATATCCTCTCAGAAATGAAAAAGTCAAGACTGTGTTTCAAAGACCTGACATTGTTAAATAAAGCACGTATTTCTGATGCAATGTCTGTAAAACCTCTTCTGCTTGTTTTGAGCATTAAAAGAAATTCAGACAGCTTCTGTTCTGGTATTGATGTGCCTGAAATGCCTTGGGAAGATGATGGTTTTGAGGATAACTTACTGTTTTTGAGCTTGTGTAGCCGCACGGTGAGCGTTATGTAGCGAGAGTTCTGGAGATTCTCTGATATGTTCAGTGCATCTTTCAGTGCAATGCATTTGATATATTCACTGAAGTTAGCAGATGTAGAGGTGACAGACTGGGGAGTGTGCCTGTCACGTCAGAATTACAATAATTACAAAAGACAGACTCCAAGATTCTTCTTAGAGCTGTTCATCTCCTTAAAACTAGGAAATGAATTGTTTCCATAGCAACAGCAAAATTGATGTAATGATGAAACCATATTTTATTGCTGCACAGGTTTATTTTCAGACGGGAAGTCGATTTATACAAGCCTAAAAGCTAATATACAAAATAAGATTTTCCTGTAAGACCATTACCACATTTAGGAATGGAAAATGACTGAATTTAGGGACTGCTTGATATCCATTACAGGCTTAATTGTCATTAAAGGTAGAGTCAGTGATTTTTAAGTCAAGAGACTTTAAGGATTCTTTGAATGATTAAGATTTCTACTCAGAACATCTTTTTTTTTTAAAGCAAGCCCAATGTTTTAAGGTTCTACACAGAACATTTAAAGGGACAAACCAATGAACCCTTTAGTGTGCTAGGTTTAACCAGTGGTGGCTCGTCCATAGGGGCAGGTGAGTCAGAGCCCCACCATTTATATCAGCCATGTAACAAATATTAATCTTCATAAAGTCCTCCTTCACAACTCCATACATCTTAAACTGTTTTATATTGTTTAAACTGTATATTACCTTTAATAAGTGTCATTGTTTGACAGATATACTTACTGCCCCTGTTGAGATTATATAGAGTTATTATTGTACCAAGTGGTCAAAAATGAGCACTAGAAGTAGCACAAGTAGCATAGAGGTCCACTTTGGAAGAGGAGGAGGAGCAGACAAAACAGTTAATGACAAGGTTGCCAGATTGTGCTAAATCCAAGGCACTCTGTGGCCTCCAAGATCTTGTTTTATAGCAAATAATTGGAAATAAATTGAATCAATTTTCGCCAAAAAGATGAAGCGTAAGTGTAGAAAGTGTCTGTGATGCATAGAACCATTTCTATTGTAAGATACTGTGTTTTGCAAAGATTGGCAGAGGGAAAAGGGATTATGGAGAGGATGGCTGAGAAAAAAGAAAAAATGTCTCCATGTTCCAATGGCCAATTTTTAGGGCTAGTTTCAGGTCTTTTGTATGAGTTTTTTTTTTTTTTTTTGAGATGTAGTTGGGCTGGAAATTTTGTTGAAACCTGTCAACCCTGGATAATTGTATTACCTTGAACACAGCTGAACAAAGTGAAATTTAAAACCGCTCAAAACAAGCTGCTAGACTGTACGCTGGATGTCTATGTTGTCAACTCTCAACTGCCTTTTTTACAGGGTTAGTCTAAAAATTCACTAGATAGTAGCCTATAGCATAAGTCACTTTTGTCTGAGGTGATACTATTAATGTTGTCCTGCTTCTACCTGGGTTTAACCTTTTTTTTTTTTTTCCTAAGAACACATACGTGAATGATTTTTACAATTATCATAATTCTGACATGACATGAATGCACTGTATGTTTTATGAACAGATTTTTTTTCCAAGGATATCCTGTTCCTTCTCAAGCAATAAGCAAAAGTTCCAATTTAGCAGGTTTGCTTCCAGTTTACATCTAATGACAGTTTCATCACAAAACTATTTTTATTTCATTTATTGATTCGAAAAATAAAATATGTTTTTGCTTGGTATCTGTTGCTTTGTTAGGCTTTACTTTGATTTTGTGGACTTTCTGTGTGAGCGAGCAGAACGCATTCATTATTTCAAACCCGCGTGTCTGAGTGGACGCTGCCAAATTGCTTTGCTCTCTCTATTTTCTCTGGTGATTGTGGAATGTTATTTGGTGCTCCAGTAAACATGGCGGCACACCACCCAAAACTGGACACTGTGTGTGTGTGTGTGTGTGTGTGTGTGTGTGTGTGTGTAGTCAATACGCACAGCACCTTTGCTTCAGCTCCAGTAGTGAGTGGACGTTCCTCTTTCCTCTCCTCCATTCCTCACTTCACGCCTCACGAACTCGCATGACCCTTGGCGCCCTGCTCAAATTCGATTTAAACTTAAACTGTGGCGCCGCTGAATTGGGGTCAGTAGATAGAGGAGGAACTGTGGAAGGGGAAACTGGCTGCCCTCCATCTCTCGCTCTCTCTCTCTCTCTCTTTCCTTCCTTCAGAGCCGTGACGCTTATCGGCGGAAGAGATGAGACGTGGCTCCTCATATTAATGCAGCCGGTCCGTTATTAATTACACTGGGCTAATGCAGATAGGAATGTTTCAGATGAAGGCATTCATGTCCGCCTGGCGTTGTTAAGTCTGACTTATATTATGCCAATTAAGAAGTACTGTGCTTGGCTGATCAGAAGGGATGTTGCTGCTTTTAATTAAAGATCCAAAAACTTTTATTCAGTTGACAGGGAAATCTCTGAGGTAATGCATGTCAGCATGACAGCTTTTATTTAACTTATGGCTGCACTCAGTGTCCGTTTATGCATGGGACAGATAAAACACTACACTAAATAAAACAGGACTGGCTTGGATCATATATCATGTCATGTCATATACTGTATATCATATGTTATGTCATACCATATCTCATGTCCTGTCATGGCATATATCATATGTTATGTCATCATATGTCATTTAGCATTTAATGTCATATCATATATCATACATCATATCATATATCATGCCATGTAATTATACAATCATAGCATATCTTATCGTTTCACATCATGTTGTGTCATGTGCCATGTGGCATATCACTAGACATTCAAATGTGGATTTTGTAATAACTAGTAGTTAATTGGTAGTTCATATGTAATTCATAAGTGAAGGGAGGCTGGCAAAACAAAAATAATAGCTATCATAATATCTATCATTTTAATGTTCCTGACACTGGACTCTGCTATAATGCAGACAAATTGCCAGTTTGGATGCCTGTAAGCCAGAAATAAAGGCGCCATTTCTGACTCGTGGGCAGCACAATGCTTTGGTTAAAAAATGCAATAGCAAAACTGTACTTAAAGTACAGTAAACAGTAGACAGCCCTGCAAGTCCTGCCTAATTCCTTGCAACCTACTATTTCGGACATTCACTACTTGTTTTGTCAGCCACATGGATATTTCTGTTACTAAAATAATGAAAATTTTGTCATACATCATTGTTAAAATTGCATGAGGAGAGACGTGAGGAACTGAAGTGATTGGATGTTGCAGTAGCCTCTTGATAATATTTTCATTCTGACTTCGCCCCTTTATACAATTGCGCTGTTCATGAGCAGGTTACCACCTAGGCTTGTAGAAATACCAAGAATATACAGTATAGAGCTGCAATTTTCAACCTTGTTTTGCACTCTTGCCTGACTATGCTGAATATGCTGAATATGTCGCATTTCTCATTCCTCGTGTCTCGGTATGGTGGGTCTCAGAACATACCAAGGTCAGAGGTGATAACACTGTCTGGTTTGGCTTGCTTCTCTCTTATCTCCCCTTTCTTTCTTTGTCTCTCTCTTTACTGCTCCAATATTGAGATTTATTGTTGGTGAAAAAGCTGACCTGAAGATGCTCCAAGCATGCAAATAAAAATGCAAAAACCTGAAGATCAATCCTGTCTCCTATCTCTTGACCTATCTTTGCCAAATTTTTTAACAGGGCTCATAATGTATCATTTCATGTGACCGTGATGTGATATTCAGCAACTGCTTTGTGACCATTTGTACTCTAAAAACCAAGCCTGGATTTACTAATGGTGTATATGTGTAAAACATGCTATTTTACAAACAGGATCTGTGGAGCACTGCATCTTTCTTATGAACAAAATAGCACATGTTGTCTGAAGAATTTGCAATTTGAGATGCTTCTTTTTTAAAGTTCAAAATGCAAGATGGTTGTAAATGCAAATAAGATTCATTTTGCACCTGCAATACAAATTAGTAAGCCTTAAAGTCTTCTGCAAATGTAATACTTGCCCTTCAGTTGTATTTATTTCTCAGACTAGGAAAAAACAAAGAAAACACCCTCAGCTCAGAATTCCTACTTAGAAACTTGGTACAGTCTCTTCAACCTCGAGTTCAAACCATGACATCAAATCAACATGGCTGCTCACAGAAACAGTAAAGAAAGTAGCACGTCTTTGTCTTTAAATGAGTTAAATCAGATTGCTGCTAAAAAGACGAACATGGCGTCCATAGTTTTTTTTATTGTTTGTTTTTTGTAGCTGGAATGCATGGAGATCGAAAATGATGAAATCCCAAGTTCCGACGTTCCACTTCCTAGTTATGTTGAACACAGCATTATTCTTAATAATGAGAATGTTTCTCAAAATTATGCTTGATAAAGTTTACACAGTCTTTAAAAGAGTTTTCAGTCATAATTACTTTATTATGAACATAATGCACACTCATGTCTACAATTATATCATGTACATATTGTAATTTGAACAGTATTTTAGATGTCTAGTAGCAGTTATTGTCACAGGTTCGTCTGACAGTCCCACTCCACACCACTAGATGTCCCCATCACCAGAATACTAACCCACTGCCGGTTTACCGAGCAAACCTGATTCCCATCACTCTCTCATTCAGACACGCTATAAAAACAATAATTTCCAGTTAGTCTTTGCGAAGTCTTGCCTTCTTTCCCGATTTGCAGTTCTGAGCCATTTGTTACTCATGTTGGATATTGTGTTTTGGTAAATCTTGAACTGTTTATCATGTTCTTCCCTTTGGATTTTTTTACAGCTTGTTTGCACTTACTTGTTTTGACCTGGCCTGATCTTGGACCTCTCGTTGTGTCATTGTTACATTTATACTTGAGTTTTGGTTTCAGATTTACTCCTTTAGGGGTGTCCTCACCTGGGTATTGTACCCAAACAGCACATGCAATAACCTTGTCATGTTGATTACCCCTATTTTGCACATAATGTCATTCATGCAATTCTTGTAAATGCTAAACACATCCACTAACTGCACACACAGATTAGTAGCATTCATTATTTGGCAACTTATTAAATTAGGTCCTGAGTTGCCAGTTTATTACATACTATCTAGATGCATCTAATAAACTGGTAAAATTTATAAACTGGTCTGTTAAAATTGTAATATTATCATATAATATGTAATATTATCAGTCTGCTTCTTTTACTCATTAAAGGCTTTTAAAGCCTATCTTGCTTTTGGGGTTTTAACACAACGCATCATAAACTTTCCTGGCAAAGAAATAAATGTGTGTTATAGATCTACAATGTGACATGACAGACATAGGGTGGTGTGTCCTGTTCCCATCTGCCCCTGAGCCATGTGAGAGAAAGCAAACGGAGCCAAATTTGCCTCTTTCCAACAGGACAATGGCTGACTAGCATATGGTTCTCTCCCCTATTGTTCGAGGAATCAAAAATAAATGTGGTTTTCTGGTGCCAACTCTCGCCTTACCAATCTGTCAGCGCTGAGCCGTGGACTGCCAGGTGGAACTCATCCAACAGCAAAGAGCGTGTGGCTGTGACTGCTAAAATCACAGAAAAGCTGACAACAGTTGCTGCGAGAAAATGTGTGGAAAAATAGAGTGGGTTTTGTGGAGAGGCAGTTGGTGGTTTTCTAATCGCCTCCTCTTGTCAAAAAGAGGTAAGCGGATCGATCTGTTAGCGGCAGAGCATGTATATTAAATGGGGGGTTTAACCTCAATGTATACAATGGGAGCAGTTTCATTTTACAAAAACAGTCGCTATTGGCCAATAAGAGATGCATTACAATCTCCAGTTTTTTCTGGCTTAAGGGAAAATGTTTATCTAGATACAACTAAAAAAACTCAAGAAAAATCCCAAGAAAAAATTCAGACAACCTTGGAGGCGTGAAATATACATGGGTAACTATTATTATTATTTCGATAATCAATTAATATATGGATTTTTTTAAAAGCTAATTGATTAGTTGGGTTATTTTAAAAATATATTAAATACCAAAAAATATTTTTATATAAGATAGAAAAGAACATATTCTTTTCTTTGCATTTCAATCAACTAACACTACTGGAGAACTTCTAACTAGGCTTAAGTAACAGGTGACATTACTGTCATCAGATAATCAGGCACAGTATGAGACTATTATGAAGTACTTATTCTTATATACTTACTCGCGCAGACGAGAAACTAATGTAGAGTGATGGTTTTCTGTAAATTTTTACTGGTTTCACTCACTTTTTTAGCAACTAAGTTAAAAAAAGGCAAAATAAATATCTTGTCTCGTTAATGGAAACACTCCAATGCTAAATGCATTTTGCTCGCCAATGTGTGTGGAATCGACTCCAAAGCTTTGGGGTTGAATTTTAGTAAGTCCAATGCCTGGAATCAGTGAATCGACGTGAACTGAAAGCAGGATAGAGACTTGATGACTTGACACACAGCGTTTATTAAAAATATATATTGTGCACACTAAGAAACGCTACACTACTGCCAAACACTGCGTAATGCACATTTTCAATCCAAAAATTTGTCATAAAAACTACCGATTTTTTTGGCCAAAGTTGCAGGAGATCATGTTTTCTGTTAGGACAGGAAAGGCAGATAGATACGACCATAAATGTGCGATATAAACACAGAAAACCGGATAAGCTAGGACAACTCAAAAGAATAGGCAATTAATAAGCATGATTCAACCAGGGATATCACACTTCCACTGTTTTCTCACAATGACTACAAATGAATCATTACAAATCAAAATATTACTTACATGAAAACACAAGTTATGTCATGAGGCTAACAGTGTAGTGTAATGTAAAGAGTTCCCATACATTGTTATAATATTCTGTGCCTTTTCCATCAAATGCGTTTTAGTCTAGGTGATGCAGCATGCCATAGTATGATTCATAATACAGTCCAACTAATTCATAATGATATTTGTTACCAACTATTTTTAATTGAACTGATTTTGTTGATTTTGTTAATTAGCATTTTAAACACCTACGTAACTTGGCTCTGAATACAAAGAACTTTTCCCTTATAAATATTGTTGTAGCCTTTGAATTTAATTTGTTAAATCTAAATACAGCCCTCTATGAGCTTGAATTTGGTTTAGATTAGATGTGATGTTTATGTAAATGGAGGTTACCAACACATTTCAGAGTTCATTTAAAATTCAAATAGACTGATGCATATTGGAGGCAGCAAAGTGCTATAAAGATGACATAGTGCTCCATTAACACACTAGAGTGGCATCATTGTATCATATTTTCAACTCTGTACAGTTCAGTTGACAATCAAGTCCTGACTTGCAAAAGTAAAGCCTAGCTCCAAAAGCAAGCGTCATCTTCCTCGGGACTGATTCAATCAGGATTGTGGCAGTAAGTCACTTTCCTTCTGCTGACTTGAATCCAATTTGTGAAAAAAAATAGTGTGTGAAAGTTTTTTTTTTTCTTCAAATGTGTGTGACAGATAGCATCAGAGAAAAATAGCATCAGAGTGTGAGAAAGATGCTGAGGTGCTGAGGTGTAGTACGACTACAGCTGTTACACTGCATCCTGTTCCCATGCTGACAGATAATCAATAACCTTCACCAACTAACCGCTATGACTGACCAGGAGTCTTTATATCCTTGTCTCCTTTAATCCCCAGCATGGACATGCCAGTTCAGGTGTTTTTTCTTTTCTTATTTAAATGCAGCACGATCTTCTAAATGAAACGTCGATTCTCTGGCAAATCATTTTATACGTCGTCTATATTTTCATTGTTTTGAACTCAACCAGCATTTTTTGTTTTGTTTTGTTTGTGGCCGAGGTTTTTTTTTTATTATTAAAACGAGTGAGCACTTCCTGGACTGTCTTAATACTGAAGAAAAATACTGAAATTTTTACCATGTCAGTTCAGACAGGATATATATTACCTGGGGTTATTTCTACTGGTTGCTTTATAGAAGGTAAAAAAAAAAAGGTGTAATCTTCCCAGATATGTGCATGCACAGTCTATGAAAAATTACTACATGATGGATTCAGATGGGACTAAAATCCCAGAGATACACCAGTAATAATTAAAAGCCAAATGGAATCAAACATGAGAAGTGTTAAAGAAAAACTCCGAACTGCAGTGGAATCAAAGAAACAGCTTGAAATATCAGCAGGGGGCAAATGGTTCCCTCTCTGATCAAAGCAAATGTGACAGACTCTTAGAATTTAACCTTGAGTATATGTGGCTTTGTTCCTCCTCATCAACCGCTAGCATCCAACTTTGACTACTATCTTACTGCTGAATGGCACTGAGCAAACAAAAACACTCATCATTCTCACTACAAGTGCTAAATGGGCTCTCAATTAACTAGAAATAAAGCTAGCTCACATGAGGAGTACAGCGAGCTAGTGTTAGCAAAAGGTTATCAGTTATCAGTGCTAAAAGTTGAAAAGCGGTTAACTGAAGTGTGGTAAATATGAAATAATACTTACACAATATACATTAACTATATATCTAGCTAGTCATCATCAATGCTAATGTCAGGAAGCATTACCTTACTCTAATAGCAGTGAATAAATTCTTCCACGAAGTTTAGTCTTCAACAAAAATGAGGTGAAAAATCTTTCAATTGCGGTCAAAGGTGATAATAAAGGTGCTGGCGTTTCTGTGCTAAATATCAGTTCTAAGACTTAGTGGAAATCCTTTTACCCTGCATCTCTGTACTTCTATTTTATGTGAAAAGAGCCCATTAAAGGCCGCTCATTCGAGTGTTAATTATATCAAACTTGTAAAGCTGCCAATTTTTATTTTAGCACAGAAAACATCCAAAATGTTAGTGCTCATCCCATCCTTGTGCACATAACTAATGGCCCTGTACAACTTTATTATGATGTAGTGCACTATAAAATAAGGCTGTATGCACTTTAAAGAAAATGAGAATCTTTTGTGAACGATCCCTTTTAGTCTCTCTGTTGTCCCTGCACATCCTCACTTTAATTGCTGCAAAAAGATTTCTCATACATCCAAGGTAATTTTATTATTTATTAATCTAGCTGATGCTTTTATCCAGAGTGTCTTATGCTTCTGCATCTGTTGAATGTCGCCACTTTATTTTGATCAAGGCCATCTCGGGTAATGTAGCAGGGCTTTTAGTTCAGTTTTGACTAATGAGAAATGAGTATGACGATCCATCATGTTTTGTCATGCACCATGCCTTCCAGCATCCTGTAAAGTCTGGTAAAGTATACTGATGGTAAATAAAGGTTCATTATTTAGTTTGTACACAACCCTTTACAGAATTTACATGAGGTCCTGAATCCTGAGTTTAGCATATGATCACATCAACATGGCTGCTCACATTGTCACCAGTAAATAATAAGTACCGCTTCTCTTCTTTTCCGTATGAGCGCTCCAGCTCCCACTGCCAGTTAATGATGTGCTGTATACTGTATAAATGAAACACCAGTGGAAATTAGTCAATCGATAGAAATGTTCTTGTTGAAAAACTGCTGAATGTACAGATGTGTTGTAGAGGAGAGTGGCATTCTGACTGCTTACAGCTGCAATACACTTTTAGAATTAACAGCGTTTTCAAACTCGGTCCGAATACTTGAGTCCGCACCAAGGATCGAGTCAGGGCTTGTTTGCGGACGTGGCTTATAATCACAGGTTTGCTTTCACAAATGCATGCAGATTTGCAAAATGGCAGGCACTAAGTTCATCCATTTGCTGTTTTTTTTAAATTATTTTCCTTTGGTACTGACACTCAAGTGGAGAAGAATATCACGTTTTGGAATCGTTCTTGTATAAGAGGCCGGCATGATATGTGATTTTTTTTTGTCATGTTCCCAATGCATGCACACGCACCAAAATGTGAGGTAATTCCAGCGCTCCAGTCTGGTTTTATATATCAGTATCCATCTCCTCAGCTTACCATAACAATCCTTGAAGTTGAAGAAAGTTGATCTTGTTACTAGGCGTGTAGCAAACGCCAGACCACCATTTTCAAGAGAACCAGGGACTGATTTTTTAGACCGGTGCCAGGAACTGAAAACAGCTTTCCCAATTCACCAAACGTAACAAACTCTAGGGACGAATGTCCCCGGGTCTAGAAAAAAACGCAAGTCTGAATAATGACAGAAGGTGTACGCAGTCTTCCGTGATCAAAATGTTGTGGTGATTGGCAACCACGTGAAGGCTGTGAGTCACGCAGCAGCCAAAATGATGATGAAGATGAAGAGCTTGTTAATTAATAATTATTTCAGAGTGATTCATATGGACCCTTTAATGGGATAGTATGGGATATTAAGAATGTTAATATTTTGTACTTGTACTTTTTTGTACTTTAGTTTGTGTTGCACATTTTCACTATAAAGATTTTGCTCATTTGTACTTTGCTTTTTTTTTATTGAAGTTTATGGCTGTGCAATTTTATTTTTATTTATTTATTTATTTATTTTATAGCAGTTTTAGCATTGCTGCCTCACAGCTCTGGGGTCTGAGGTTGGATCCTGAGCTCGGGTTACTCTCTGTATGGACTTCTATAGGTTTTCCTGTATATAGGTTTTCTCTGTATTCTCTTTTAAAGTACTCTCAACACTCATTTTTACTTTTGGTGAAAATATGTATACCATGCCATACAGCATACCATTTACTGAAGACAAAACTGAAGGCAGAAAGACCCACAAACAAGCAGCAACTGAAGACGGCTGCAGTAAAGGCCTGGCAAAGTATCTCAAGGGAGGAAACTCAGCATTTGGTGATGTCCATGGGTTCCAGATTTCCGGCAGTCATTGACTACTTTGCATTCAAGTATTAAAAATAGTCCTAGTATTTATGATTGTTAGTTTGTCCAATTACTTTTGAGCCTGTGAAAATGGAGGGACTATGTAAAAAATGGCTGTAATTCCTAAATAGTTAATGCAATATTTTTTTTAAACCCCTTGAATTAAAGCTGAAAGTCTACACTTCAATAACATCTTGATTGCTTCATTTCAAATCCATTGTGGTGGTGTACAGAGGCAAAATTACAAAAATTGTGTCACTGTCCAAATACTTATGGACCTGACTGTATACTGAGAAATATTTAAACTATGTATCTCACCAGAAGGAAAGTGAAAAAAGGGAGGAAATGTCGTTCAAAGATTCCAGCTGCAGCACAGGAACATTGTGGATATTTTGACAGCCAGTATCAGATTATAAACTGAATTGAGACTTATGGCAGTTTTGCTACGGCAGTGTGACTTGATCAAATCGTGACATTCACTGTGTGAGAAGATCACACATCGCTAGTGAGATTTTAGACATGTTTAGACAGACTCACTGTTTATACCACCATTTTTTTCAACTGGCTTCTTACGCAACAAAAAGATGTTGAAGTATATTTCCCAGACATATTTACATTTATACCACAGCATTGTGGAGTCATTTTCAGCAGCTCTGATGGTTATTCTTGCTGTAATTCAAATCACAGGTTTATATTAATGTACTCTTTCTACATACATTATTGTTTCTATAGTAACAACTCATTCACAGGAACATCTCCACAAAATGAATTAAAAAAACCTCCTGTCATTTAATCATTTCTTGTGCTAAACCTTATTGTAAGGGGATGTCTACTTATCATGTAACATGACACCACATCAGCACTTTGTAACAGTTACAGTAGGTGTGAATTTTTTCTGTAGGTTTTCCACCAGTGGAAAGTCTTCAGGACCGATGACTATTGTGCTGTCTATTAACTTTGAGAGAGAGAGAGAGAGAGAGAGAGAGAGAG
>CM040472.1:15888374-16003012 GCA_022758105.1 Pangasianodon gigas | reverse complement strand
GAGAGAGAGAGAGAGAGAGAGAGAGAGAGAGAGGGTGGCTGGTGAGGGAACTACAAGTGGTACGACTAAGAAAAGCTTAAAAGAAATAACTTTTTACAATATATTTGTTTTTAAAATATAATAATATAAAATGTCTGCTTTATCAGCCATCCAAACTCCTATGCGATCAGTTAAACGGAGTGTTTTTATCAAGCTTTTCGCCAACGCAGATTATGAGACAGGTGTTTTAGACAGCCTGCAGTTGATGTTTCCAGGTTTCCTCCAGCTTGTTTAATTAGCTTTCTCTGATATGAGCTCTGCCTCAGCTGGCAGAAAAGGCGAACAATTTGTAGTGCGTTCAAATATGATAAATGCTCTTTAAACTTTAGGCGAAGTTTAATCGTCTTGGCAAGGACCAGTTCGAGGATTGAGAAGCGTAGCCGTGTGTCTCGGTGGGAGAGAGACGCAAAGCTGGACTGCCAGACTGATTAAGAATCTCTTCCATGTCATTACTCCACTCTCCCCAGTTCCCTGCTGCTGTTTCTTCAATAATGGGACTAAAAAGGACACCAACTCCACCACCACCTTGTTCTTTTCCTTTTTTTTCCTACTAGTTGTTCATTCCTCATTATGCAGACCCTCTAAACTCTGTAATATGACGTCTCTAATATAAGCATATGTGGCTTTGGCAGCTGTTAGTATGAAGAGCTGCCACATGAAGGCCACTTATGAACCGGATGTCGGAATAACACAGCGGATTGCATCAGTTTAGAGTTATTTCCTCAACGCTCTGTGGCTTCTCAGAGTAACTCATGAAAATGGCACAAAGGCTGTAACAAGATTGAGTATAAGTCATCTGCTACTTGTGAAAAGAGACGTGATGACACACGCTCTTAATATTTCCTCTAATGGAAGGTGAGATAATAGGATTGGAAGAACAGCTTGTTTAAGATGGCAGCTTTTGTGAAGTCCTCAGTGAGGGAAAGAGGATAAAATAAAATGAGTAGAATGGTCGTCATGGTGGATTGGACATTGAAGCAGTGTCATTGTGTATTTGCTTATTCAGTGGAAAATCCAGATCCAGGAGTTGTTCTGCTTTGTTTATAATACAGTCAATTCAAATTATTGGCACCCTTCAAGAGAATGCTTTTCACACAATTGTTCAAAGTTTCTACTCAAACAGTTGGAGAAACTTCTCACTTAACTAGTTTCCTTTAACAAAAACACATTCTCATAAGGCTATATATATATCTATATATATATATATATATATATATATATATATATATATATATATATATATATATATATATATATAGATAGATAGATAGATAGATAGATAGATATTCCCCCAAATAGTGATATTTTCCCAAATACTAAATTGTTGATACCCTGAAAGAATAGGTATAGATACACTACCAGTCACATTGAGTTTTTTGTAAACATTTTATTACAGTTTACGAGTTATTAATAATTAAATAAGGAAAATAAATAATTAAAAAGTGTTATATCTGATCCCTAAATCTTTGTATTTTCTGCATATGCTCAGATCATGCTGCCACATTTCATTTTGTATTCTATATTCATGTTATGTCTGTACATGTCATGCAGCAACCTTTCAATCTGTGTACTTATCATATTAAAACACTGCTATTGTCATATTCACATTTATATTCATTTCTCCACCTCACTATTCTTACCATCATGCCACTGTAACACTTAAATTTCACCATGAGGGATTAATAAAAGTGAATCTTATCTTACTTACCTTACTTTACTTATATCTTTCATCATCTACTGTCAGATTCTAATGGGACTCGAAATTAGTTATTCATTTAAGTGTATTTTTTGGGAAGCAGTTACTGTAAGACTGTAAGTTATCGTACAGTTGATATTAGACAGTGTTAGTACCAATTGTATGACAAATATACTGTGTACGGTGTGCTAATTACAAGCACCTAATTAGAGTGATCCAGATCTACTTTTGTCCAGTTAGACTTCATTTATACCTATATATTAATTAGATTTTCTAATTCTAAAGTCTTCAGCTTGAGCCCATAAATGGAAGTTTGACCAAAAAATGTTAATTCAGGGTGTTCAAACATTTTTGACTGGCAGTGTATATTTTTTTTTTAAATCAAAAGGTTGTCAAGCATCAGAATCAACTGCTAGATGCAGTACCTCCATAACATGCTGTTTGAAAGCCCATTCTGAGAAAAACCCACTAAATGCAGCTCTTGAATTTCACCAAGCTCTACTGGAATTACTGTTGGAATCATGTTTTGTGGTCAGAACAGCATCAACATCCTTGGTGGAAAAAATGGGGAGTGAATACAAGGAAAAGCACCCAAACCCACTGGATCAGTGATGCTTTGAGGCTGTTTTGTGGCTGGTGGTTCAGAGACTCTCGCGTAGAATGATGGCGTCGTGAACTGTTAAGTACCAGAAATTGCTTCTACCAGGAGGTTACAAATTGGCATTAGATTGAGCTTTTAATAAGGTAATGACTACAAACCTAACTCAACCCAAAAATGGTTGCAACACACAAAATCAATGTTTTACAATTACTGTCTCAGTCTTGGATTTGAACCCTACTGAACCCAGACCTGCAGTCTAAATTATCCATATGCACGAACCTAAGAATATAAAGGAGACTGAAATGTTCTGCATGTAGGAGAGTCCAAGATCCACTACAACATTATTAGACATTACAAGAAGAAACTCAGTGCTGTTATTATCCAAAGCAACTAATATTATTTGTGGGGGTGCTGATCATTTTGGTAATTAAAGGCACTACTTAAAAAAAAACACTTTTATTTGAATTATTATTGCGAGAAGAAGAAAAATATACAACTCAAAATATTACTCATTTATTTTATATAGTCATTTTTGGTCATTTTTATAAAGGGTGCCAATAATTTTGGTAGTAATTTTGGTGTTCACTCAATCATCTGGAGATCACGAGTTCAAATCCCGATGATGCCACAGCCGTGGCCAGGAATCCAAGAGAGCAAAATTGCTCTCAGGGAGGGGCATATTCTCTCTCTCCTATCAATCACCACGACACTAGCCAATCACGGGCGTCTGTGAGCTCATGCATGCAGAAGGGGGTAGATAGCACTTTCCTCCGAGTGTGTTACATTGCATGAGCAGCAGATCGAAAAGATGTTGTCGGCTGGCTTCACGTGCCTTGAAGGAAGAACATGATAGCCTTCGCCTTCCTTGGTTGGCAGCTGTCATGTGATAGGGGAGAGCTGCCTGATGGGTGGGAAATGGCCAAGAATAAATAAGGGAGAAAATCGGGGAAAAATGTTTTAGAGAAAGAAAGAAAGAATGAAAGAAAGAAAGAAGTGTGTGTCCTATACATATGAATTTCTATAAGAAATTTCCTACATATATATATATATATATATATATATATATATGTGCACATATATGTGTGTGTGTGTGTTTATATAAGAAAAGTGTGTGGCCTGAGTTTATATAAGAAAGTCTAAAAATGTGTTCTATTCTGACACTGTGTGTGGGAGTTTTTGTGTGTGTGTGTGTGTGTGTGTGTATGGTGTGTAGAGGGAACGTCCTCAGTCAGGGCAGACAGGCTGGCTTCATTAGCGCTCTGTCAAGGCTGGGACAGGTTCATATTCTGTCTCTCGGCTCTGCTCAATAGGCTCTGCGTTCTGGCGTTCTGGGTGCTGATCCTCATCACTACCACATTTCCAGCACCTGCATGTCCTCAGGTTACTTTCACATGAACACAATGCATTTAAATTGCTTTTCCTCTGAACTGCATAGAGCTGTGCTTTGACCCGGGCCACAGGCGCCCACCAAACGATTATTACACACTTTAAAATCTCCTGCCTTACATAACAGGTGTTTAATCGTGTGGCAGGATTTCCTATGTCATCACCTTTCCGCTTGTTTGCAAAGTTCCACCGAAATTGAATGTCAGCCTGGTGTGAGATGATGAAGAGCGCTGACTAAATGCTGTCACTGTCTTTTCATACATATATAATCAGACTGTATCAGTGTGTATGCAAGAGGGATGTTTGTATTTCCTGTTGTCCAGCTACTGGGCAATTTCTCACGATTCACCACATGATGACTCCATAAATCAATTCACTGATCTCTACAGGATTAACAAAATGTACCTGAATATAATCTCTCTCTCTCTCTCTCTCTCTCTCTCTCTCTCTCTCTGCAGCAGTTATCAGGTTGGGAATCATGTCCTTGGGAGAATTTAATAGACTAAACAGCTTGCTTCAGGACTTAACCATTTGTCACAGATCAGTTTACACACAAATAGCATGTTGTGTATTTTGGGGATGAGGATCTGCACTCAGGACGTGATGTACTAAAGGTTTATATGGGGGGAAAAACATGATGTACAAAGATATACAAACTGATTAACTAACAGGGTCATCGGAGGATTGCATCTTTCACATGAGCAGAATTAATCATCTGTTTTGTTTATGTTTCTTAATGAATATGCAATTTCTACTTAAAAGTGAAAAAAAACAGGATGAACAGGGTGGGTCAATGCAAATGTAATTTACTGCAGTCTAAAAGTCACTTTGGGAACGACAATTATGTGTGCATATTAATATAACTAAAGGACAAGTATTAAATTGGCATAGATACAATAAAACCATTATTTTATTACAGTTTATCAAAATTATGTCCTAGTTTCCCAGAATAATGACTCTTGAAATGATGACTACTTTATCACAATAAAGTTGACCTCATATTAGATATTCACTACACATTTGGACCTTCAGTGTCAATAAAATTTAAAGAGAGACTGTGAAAACAGAAAGTACTCATGTCTACACTCTTTTATTTTTCTTTTATATTTTTCATTTGTCGAACAGTTTTCCAATGTCTCAGCAGTTAGCGTTACAGTGCGCATAATTTTTCATTTTCAGTCAGGAATTTCTTGTCAGGAGATCCAAACTTGCCGTGTCTATCGTGAGCAATTATCATACACAGAAACCTCATTCATATATTGTTTTCTCTTTCAACTTCTCCTTCGCTGTTCTTCTTTGTAAATCACTTGCAGCACGCCTTCTAACTGCATGCACAATTTATCCCATTACACACGCAAATTAGCCATCTTATATGGGATCTAAATAAAGCAGGGCCTCGGGGTATATGGGAAAAAAACAATATAAACTGAGTTTATGGATATGAATCTTACTTCTCAAGCTGTGTCTCAAAATGTGTTCACAACAGGAAACTTTAATACCTGAATGATATATTAGAATGGATAAAAGATAAAAATGTGGACCGCTGGAAACTTTTTACACAGAGCCATTATCCATATCTGTGTTTTAAATTTTGCTTAAAAAAAACTTTTTCCTTATTGATTTTTGAGGTACTTAAGTAATCCCCAACAGCAACCAACACTAGTGATGCTGTCATGCACGGATCCCTAACCCCTGAACTACCACTGCCCTTGAATAATTAACAGTTAATGGCCTTCTCAAGGACCTAACTGTGACAGTGTGGCAGTTTTTCTGGTCACTAATACAGAACCCTAACCTTTCAGCTACCACTATCCCTGTAATGTCTGAAAGGAGCTAATTATATTTCAACTCTCCTCCTCTGCTCCACTGTGTAAAAAAGAAGGCTGGAGATTTTGTCTTTAGGGCCCAATTACTGTTACCACACATTTCATACTGAAGGGATTTTCACCAATTAGAAGAGTCAATGCCGGCATTTATTCCATGTCATGGAGGTTCTTGCTGTGTCAGATGATTACTGCTATTCTTTAGCTGGGATAAAGTGTCAAAGCATATTCAAATAAAACTCATTTCTATTTGAACATTTTTTCCACTCCAGTCGTAGATTGAGTCTCTGGTGGACATGTTGAGATCTATGCTTTTGTTTATCTACTAGTTTGTTGCAGTAATTGACCTGCTGTTGCTTCCTAATTAATCCTGGATTTATGTTCAGCCCTAGGTTTCAGATAACATCCTACACAACAGTGAAGTTTCAGCAAATTGTAGCTGAGAAGCAGCGTTCAGAGCATACACTTGTTTCTCATAATTGATTAAGCCTTTAATGGTAATGAGAATTATTGAGATTATACAATGAGTAATATAAATGATTATAAATGAACAGAAGTTAGTACAACATAGATGTCTCCAAAAAAGCCAAGAAAGTCAAAACTGGGAACAAAATTTTGCTGTGCTCTCTGGGTGAGAGGGATGGTATACTCTCTCTCCCCTGTCAATCACAGTCACACTAGCCAATCGTAGGCTCTTTGAGTTCATGTATATAGAAGAGGGCGGATAGTACTTTTCCTCGAGTGTGTTACACTTCCACTTGATGCAGCATGAGCAGCAGTTCGAAAAGATGCAGTTGACTGGCTTCATGTGGCTCGGAGGAAGCACATGTTAGCCTTCACCCTCCCAGTTGGTAGGTGTCGTATGACAGGGAAGAGCTGCCTGGTGGGCGGGAATTGGCCAAAACAAGTAGGGAGAAAATGGTGGGAAAATTCAAACAACAGAAAAAACAAAATGATTTCTCTTGTTCTGTTCCAGGAGAGGAGAATTTACTGGCGATCCTGAAGAGACGATGGTGGAAGTACATGATCCTCGGCGTGATCGATATCGAAGCCAACTACCTGGTCATTAAAGCTTACCAATACACCACACTTACCAGTGTACAGGTCAGTGTTCACTTTCATACAGTTTTTAAAACCTATACATATATATATATATTTGACTAAAATGCGATGCTGGAAAAAAAGGGCTGGACTAAAATTCTGTAAACTCAGCATAACTTTATACAGGTAAAAACACAGGCAGATGAGGTAAACTAAGAAAATGCATTAACAGAATAAAAGAATAACAGGCTTGGGTCAAAAACACTAGAAAACACGAATCAAGGAACTTGGAAAACTTATGGTATACGTACAAATTGATTAAGGGGAAACAAGGAACAGGTGAACGTAATAAGAGAAAACAATACAACGGTGATGATAAAAAAATAGAAGCACATGGCGCTCGTTGCTGTCAAAGTGAATCAGTATGGCATGAATAAAGGTCACTGTCACAGTATGCACCTCCACCCCCCCAACCGCCCAATTCATACTGTGACAGTGACCTTTAGTCATGTCATTTTGATTCATTTTAGTTATTATGTCTTTGGCTTATATGAAAAAGAATGTCAAATAATTGCATTTTAGTCAACGAAAATGTGCAGATTGGTCAAACTGTACGTTTATTAACATTATTTTACACGGTAAAATAAGGTTTTTATTTCTGGGTTTATCTCCCCTTGGTGTCTAATTTTTGAGGTCCAGATTGTCTGAACGTAGGATAAAATGAAGTAATTTTTCTATTTTAACGCAGACTTTCTTAGTACTTCAGTATGAAATTATAATCTTAGGGATGTCACTAAATAGAGGATAGCTGGAGCCCAGAATAATAATAATAATAACTGTACAAATTTTGTGCTAAGCTATGCAGCTAGCTAATGTTAATGTTAGCTAATGCTAGTGATGAACAGACATGGTCATTGTGGTATGTTTTGGGGTTTTGGCTACTGTTAAATAAATCAGTGAGAATATGGCGATTCAAATGAACACACTGATTCTGAAATACAACTCTGACATTTGCAAGCTAGGTTACTAGCTGCTAAGCACCTGGCTAGCTAAGTTAGCACATCATAGTGATGTTAGGCTTTTTGTAATGGCTGTATAACATGGGGCTATTTCCAAATTGCATAATGATGAATGCCTTAGTCTATTAATGAATGAATTCTATTGAATAAAAAAAAAAATCAATGTCTTTTGAGAAGTTAAACTATATTCAATGGCCTGTGATGTCATTAAGTGGAGTGAAATTTCACAGAAAGTTTAAGTCCATCAAACATCCTTACAAACGTTATTTTTGTTCCATCAATTACTTTTGTGATGGATGGAAATAATATTATTTTAATGTCATGATAATTTTTATGTCATTGTCATTGACAAAATCTAATTTAGTCAGCGAGATGAGCAGTGGTTAAGCGGAGTGTGGTTCCATCAATGACTAAGCATCGACATAGTAGCACGAGGCTGAGTGAAAGAATGATTTTGATCTGTCAAATATAGCAAATGTACAGACACTGACCGCCATCCACCAATAGCTGTAGTAGTCGTGTATAAGAGTGATCCAGTAATAAAACACTCCCCTGGCTGGTGCTTGTCAGTTAACCTTCACTAAAGTGTTGTTAGTCGTGAAACAGCCTTATTCAGAGCACGATTAACAGCCCCTGATTAGGCAGAGGTGGCCTTAATGATTATTAGAAAGTCCTTCAGAGAGAATGAGAGAGAGAGAGTGAGAGAGAGTGATTGATTCTTTTGCTACTCAGGTCTGAATCTGCCGTTAATGGAGTGATTGCTGAAGATGGTACGGACGGACCTGTGGGAGACTATGTGTCAGGGATGGACGGGGTTTTGCTGCAGGGTTTTATTCGAAATCCAACAAGGCAGACAAATCCAAAGAGAATCAGAATAAGAATTGAGGTTCAAGCGATCAGAATAAACAGACTAAACTAGGCAAGGACTAAATCAATAAACTAAACAAACAAGGTCAAATCAGGAAAAATCACATGCACAGTGGGAAAGGCTTAGTCATGTCATTACTGTCACTAGCGGTCTCAATGAACTGACGTTTGTGATGTAAGGAATGAAACACTCAGGGACTAGCTGTTACAGAACAATAATCAACGACGGTGAGTGATGCGACCGGTGCGATGCGGTGAAGTTGAGCT
This sequence comes from Pangasianodon gigas, assembly GCA_022758105.1. NCBI lineage: Eukaryota > Metazoa > Chordata > Actinopteri > Siluriformes > Pangasiidae > Pangasianodon > Pangasianodon gigas. The sequence continues at coordinate 15,994,273 of CM040472.1, read as the reverse complement.
ACTGTTACCACTCAGAAATCTATTCTTTTCTTACAACAGCATGTCCCAAAGCATGTTTTATTTCTCTTATACCACAGCAGCAATTACAAAGATATTTATTAAAGAATGACCTATGATACTTTTTATCAGTTTGTAGTTACATGTTGAAGAATGTCTATAAAAAACAAGTTAGTTCCTGTTACCACTTAATATTATCTGTCCAGGTAGCAGATGATTCACAATGATGGACACTCCAATAAATGGATTTTTTTTGTTTGTTTGTTGATATGGTGAGGTTTTCCATGAGGAGGCATTAACATTTACGGAAGGAGTCTCCACTGTCAGGGCTTTGTAACAATCACAGGTAAAGCTGAAAACATTTTCAGGATGGAAGACTTTGCGGTAACATGACAAACTGTTTTTTTTGTTAACTTCAAGAGAGAAAAAACTGGTGAGGCTGGTGAGGGAATGACTGTCTATAGCTGCTCTAATGTACTGTAAGTGATAATGTCACGCATTTCCCCATATTTCCCCATATTTCCCCATATTTCCCCATATTTCAGCATAGCAGCCCGCAACAATACAGCATGCTCTTCCATGTTGTTATGTGTTTGTTTACATTGCCATATGTGTTTTGTTTTGATTCCTGTCCTGTCTCCTCCCACGTATTGTCATTGGTTGTCTCCCTCGTGTTTCCTGATTACTCTCACCTGTTTTCAGTTTTCCCCTTGATTTGTTTGTGTATTTAAACCCTTGTGTTTCTCTGTTCGATGCAAAGTATTGTCCTGTGTTAACCCGCCTGACTTTACAGAGCCGTTTGTTCTGTGTCGCAAAACTCCAGTTCATAATCTAGTTCAGTTTTCTGGTTTGTGTGTTTGGATAATCCCTGATATCATTGTTCTCTCATTGCCCAACCTATGCCTGTGTACTGCTCCTGATTCCGATTCACGATTTGGATTTGTCTGCCTGTTCTTCAGTAAAACTCTGCAGTTGCATCCATCTCAGCCTCCCATGCCGTGACAGTTGACAGGAACTAACTTGTTATGAATGTATAAAAAGTATGATATGTTATTCTGTAATAAATAATAACTTTGACTATCATATAAAGGAATAGAGCAAAGAAGACACTGCTATGCACGTCCTGACATCATCATCTGGAAGACGTGTCTGTAATTAAGCACACAACTAGCCTAACTCAGCACCATTCCTCATCACAAATGTCCAGCTTGACTCACATGTCCACATTTTTGCCAGCATAACCATTTTGGAAATTATGCTTCTTAAGAGCAAGGCATGCTGTCTCCAATCTCAAGCAGTCTGAAGGAGAATTGCTGTATCATGGTGGTCTATGTCTACTTATCTCACACACACACACACACACACACACACACACACACACACTCCTCTAGTAGATGAAACTAATGACATGTCCCAGTCTGTTTCACTCTGGTACCATTCATGTCATCCATTGCCATTTGAGCCAACAGTAGAGCTGCTCTCAGACGCCCGAATCAATGATGTCGGCTCCCCACGGCCTCTCAGAAATCATCTGAAAGTGGAGCTGCTGGTCGCTAATAGCTGCTCGTGTGTGCTTGTGTGTGGACCTGAATGTCCTACTTGTGACAGTGTGGCAGCTCACATGAGAAAAAGTGCACGCTGATCTCCTCTAAGAGCTTTCCACACTGTGAGAGACAGGCAGCAGGGAGCTGACAGATGCTGAGGGATATGAGCAGCTGCTTTCATAATGAAGAATGTAATTTACACTCCACACACTTGCAGTGTGTTGTGTTGTGTTGAGACTGACAGATTTGGATGAGTGTTAGTGAAAATGATATTGATCTTGCAATAAATTATATCACAGTACACTTTTCTGAGATATCACAACTATCTTCAGGTTACTTTTATAACACTGAGGTATGAAGTACTTAGGTAATTGTACTTTGTTACTGTACTTATGTAGAATTTCTGGGGCTTTGCACTTTGAACCTGAGGCTGAATGTCAGTTAAAAATGAATACTTGGATTTTTTTTTTTTTACTCATTTATATTTCCACATTATGTTTCCTGGCTACTAGTTTGCTGTTAACATTATTTATTAATTCTATTTATACCACAGCGCTGCTGAATTCTAATCGCTGATTGGTCAGTAGGTTGATTAATTTTCTTTAGCAGAAGCTCTGATAGCAGTTTCGGTTTATACTGTATGAACATGCTCATTCTGATAGTGATGGCTAATTCATATGGACTTGTATAGTGGATGTTCCATATCATCTACACATCATTTAGGTATTTAATAAACAATTAATGTACAAATGGTGATACGTTTTCTGTACGGAGGTGTTTAGTTAGTCAGTGTCAGCTCAGTAAATTTTCTGTCATGAGACAGAGGATTTTGTACTTTCTGAATTCTCAGTAACATGCCAAGCTGCATTGATTTTACCTTATTAACTTCATAAAAGAGAAAAAATAAAGAGGCTGGTCTTGAGAATGATATTCAGTGAATAAATTAATCTATGTCATCACATCATGACATCATCTGGCAACTTCTAGTGGCCTTAGCTACTTTCTCCTGAAAAGCTCTGCCAGCACTAGATGTGTTTATTCATGTGTGAGGGTTTACTGAGCTTTACCGAAGCTATGGTTAGGATGTTGGCCGCACACCTCCAGGGTTGGGGGTTTGATTCCTGTCTCCACCCTGTGTGCGTGGAGTTTGCATGTTCTCCCCGTGCTGCGAGGGTTTCCTCTGGGTGCTCCGGGTTTCCTCCCCCAGTTCAAAGACATGTGTTGTAGGCTGATTGGCATCTCTAAATTGTCAGTAGTGAGTGATTGAGTGTGTGCGTGATTGTGCCCTGCGATGGATTGGCACCCTGTCCAGGGTGTGCCCCGAGTCCCCTGGGATAGGCTCCAAGCTACCCCATGACCCTGTGTAGGGTAAGTTGTACAGAGAATGGATGGATGGATGGATGGATGGATTCCAACCGATGTAGTGTTCCTGGAATTGAGAAATGGGCATATAACATTATAACTCATTGTATAATTTACCTAAAATGATCATAAACTAAAATCTCAGTGATTCATTAGGAGTCAGAAATCTAGTTCAACCATTCTCTCATGAAAGAAAACATGATGTAATTTCTACTGTAGTAAACACCATTAAAATGAACAGCATCTTAAATAAGGGGGCATCTCAGAACTGTCAAGAAAATGACACAAACTTGCATAATTGTAGACATGGTGAGCCAGTGGAAAGTGAGCGAGGCTGTGAAAGATCTTATATTTTCAGCTTTCAATTATGCAGCGTTCCGAGGATAGAGAGACAGCAGCTCTTGATGAGATCAGGCTGTTTGTTAGTTATCTGAAGGAGGAACAGATCAGTGAGCACTCCCAGTCCAGAGAGAGAAACCTCGGCTGTGGTCCTGTCCTCCCTGTAAAGCACTTTCCAGAGTTAGTGAAGTGACTGTATGAATAATAGTAATAATAATAATAATAATAATAATAATAATAATCCCCACACAGTGTGGGAGGAAAATAAGCACAACATATTGTAACTATTTCAAACCGAACTTCTAACAAGGTAAGACGATGACTCATTAATATTTATGTGGAGATACGAGCAGCGGCGCACAGGAGCCAAAGTTTTACTCATTACATAGACATGATTAATGTTCAATGACTATTCTGTCTCAAACCTGTCTGTCTGTCTGTCTGTTTCTTTCTGTCTGTCTCTCTGTATCTCTTTCTTATCATCCTCCTCAACTTCCGCCTGTCTGTCTCTCAGTTTTTCTGTCTCTGATTGTCTCTCTGTGTTTGCATCTCTGTCTGTCTCAATCTGTCTGTCTCTGTCCTCTGGCCATCTGTCTCTCTCTGTCTGTCTTTCTCTCTGTCTCTCTCTCAGTCTCTGTCTGTCTTTCTCTCTGTCTCTCTCTCAGTCTCTGTCCATCTTTTCCCTCTGTCTCTCTCTCAGTCTCTGTCTATCCTTCTGTCTGTATCTCGGTCTCTGTCAGTCTCCTTGTCTTTCTGTCTTTATCTCAGTCTCTGTCTGTCTTTCTCTCTGTCTCTCTCTCAGTCTCTGTCTATCTTTCTCTCTGTATCTCTCTCAGTCTCTGTCTATCTTTCTCTCTGTATCTCAGCCTCTCTCAGTCTCGATCTGTCTTTCTCTCTGTCTCTCTCTCAGTCTCTGTCTGTCTTTCTCTCTGTCTCTCTCTCAGTCTCTGTCTATCTTTCTCTCTGTATCTCTCTCAGTCTCTGTCTATCTTTCTCTCTGTCTCAGTCTGTACTTCTGTCTGTATCTCAGTCTCTTTGTCTTTCTCTCTGTCTCTCTCTCAGTCTCTGTCTGTACTTCTGTCTGTATCTCAGTCTCTCTCAGTCTCTTTGTCTTTCTCTCTGTGTCTCAGTCTCTCTCAGTCTCTTTGTCTTTCTTTCTGTATCTGTCTCTCTCTGTCTCTGATGCTTTTCTATGTGTTGATGTTATGAAACTAAGTGAAACTGTGGGAGTTGGAGCTTCAGTAAGTGGATCAGATGACCACTAGAAATGTTCTCACCTTTAATCATATGACCTCAGTGATCCTGCACTAGTCATCCACTTTTCCTTCATTTTGTGGCACCAAAATATCACTTGAAGTGCTGTAATCATTATTTTCTTACCGTTCTTTTCACTGTGAAGGTTTGTTGTCTCTTTGCTCAACAGCCTTTTCAACAAGAATAAAACTGACCACTTTCTGCTGTCACAAAATATGCTTTTTTTCCCCCTCAGCTTTGCCCTACAAGCGATTCTAGCTTCAGATGATGATTTCTGAACAGAAGCTGAACTGTGATTGTTCTACAGGCGACCCGAGCTGGGTTTTGGCCAGTGAATCACGCTTCAGGCACCACTTTGATTACAATAAATCTTTAGACTCACACTTACTGCTGTAACTGCTTGAATGTTGGACCGAGGACAGTGTAAGTCTCACTCCTCCTGTCTTATGGGTTAATGTATGTGCTCATGGCCCATTCTGAACGGTGTCTATGAGTGCCACTGGCTCTTCCTGGAATGGAGGGCTGATGGCTCCCCTGCGGCTATAAAAGCTCCATACGCTTCTCTCTCTCTCTCTCTCTCTCTCTCTCTCTCTCTCTCTCTCGCTTTCTCTCGCTTGGCCGTGGAGCACCCGGAGCAATAAATGCTCTCGGTCGATATTTAGTGCTTTGTTCAGAGATTGCAAAACAAGGAAGTGCATGTCAGAATATTTAAACGCTTGTATATATTGATGGATTGCTTGTCGCAGAGCTTATTTCATAACTCAGCAAGGCAGCTTTTGTGTACGAGACAAATGATCAATATTGGGAATACAGTGCTAGTCTGTAGCAAGCAAAAAAGAAAATTGAAATCATTCGCAATTTTTCCAGCGTAAATGTACGTGCTTTTTCTAAAGCTCAAATAACATTAAATGTCAGCGTGTCTATAAAGGGTTTCAGTCATCTGGGTCATTTGATCTTTTATCTAATAATCATAGGTTATAGGCTGTGTCCGAAACAGGAAGCTGTTAACTTGATGACTTGTGTGCTGTTTTACAAATCAGTGTCTTAGAACCTTTAAGAATTACAAAGGTTGCTGTGAGACGTTCTTTAAAGGCAGCCGAGATACTGTACGTTAAATGAGATGGAATAAAGTACAGGTGGGGATTAGGAATGGGCGATATGTTAGAAATAACATGATGGACCCACTTTGGGGTGGATTATTTTCATATTATTTGTTAGTCCACTTATACAACAGTAATTTGTGAAAATGACAGTTTTAGATTTATTAATAATGAACGACACATTGCGCTTTTAAACTGTTTCTAGTTTCTGTATAGTTTGTAGTTTGTAGTTAATGTTATGGAACATCACCTCTATGGAAGTTAATGAGACCAAAAAAAAACTTGTCATGTTTTATGATGTTATAGAGAAACCAGAAAAGCACAAAATCCTCGGTCCTGAAAATGTTAAAAACCACTGACACTGGAGACTCCTTCCATAATTGTTAAATAAACATCTCCTTACAGAAAACTTCACCATATCAATGATTATACATTATTCTTTGTTACATAACAGCACACATTTGTTATTAGGCTTGGATGTGGAGCGTCCGCTATTCAAGTCCCTGTGAATGAATTGTTATTATAGAAACGATGTCATATTAGAATAAGCAAATTAATTTAAACCTGTGATTTATGTTACAACCAGAACTATTGTCAGAGCTGCTGTTGTGGCTAATTAATCAACATCTAAAAAAGGGAAATATTTTTATTTAATGTTGGCAAGAATAAATTATTTAACACTAAAAAGGAGAGGAAAAACTGTGTAAAAAAAATAAATGTAAAAGAAATGATTAACATCAAATCAGCTGCTTCCCAGCTTCATTCATTCTGTATAAAAATACTTTATAAAAAGATATTATAATACAGCTGATATCTCTGAAACCATAATTTATCACAATATTAATAATACGTCATCATATTGTTCATCCCTATTTAATATAGAGGGAACATTTTGTGACTACAACTCAATGTCTCATCAGAACTAAAAGCTTATGTTAAAAATCAATTATAACCTGTGGACTTTGTCTATAAACTGCTCCCTCACTACCTGATGTTTCCTGCTGCCATTTTTACAAGAGCAGCTGCTTCACCTGAGACATACAGGATTATGAGAGTCGCAGAACAAAGGATGCATGTACGCTGGGTTCACAAATTGTCCAGATGAAGGGATCTCAGAAGGCAGCACTTCATGCACACTCCAAATCCTGCCTAAGTATCAGAACACTTGCATGTTCTAGGAAATCAACTTGAATTGATGTACATAGATGGACAACAAATTACAGTGCAGTTAATTTGAGACTGTGCAAGTAAGAATCATACAAAACAGTGCAAATACAAACAGTGCAACAATGCCAACACAATACAAGTAATGCAAACTGTACAGATTACATTAAACACAAGCCAGTAGGCAGCATTTCCTACATTTCAGACACACCCCGTGGTGTTGGGATTTCTGGAATAATAAAAATATATTTAAAAAAGATATTTTGCCATTACATTACAGTTCTAGCAGTAGAACTGATGAAAGCTCTCAGCTAACCAATCATCACGACTGAAATTTCATGTTAACGCAAATGCATAGCAACGCAAGTTGCCCATTCTTGGTATTTTTGTGGTAACCTGGAGAAAAACATCTGAAAAAGGAGTGGGGTTTTAATGAATACATTATAAAGAAGTCCAATCAAATCAGCTTCTCTTATTTCTTTTTGAAACTTGAGTGTGTGAATTGCAGTAACATTACCATTCAACTCAATCCTGTTTTACTTATATAGTACTGTGCAAAAGTCTTAGGCACATGCAAAGAAATGCTATAGAGCAAATATGCCTTCAGAAATAATGAAATTAAATGTTTCTACATTAAAAAAATACTATAAAGAGCAGTAAACAGTAATAAATGAAACAAAGTCAATATTTGGTGTGATGATCCTTCGCTTTAAAAAAAAAGTAGTAGTCTCAGGTACGATTTGTGCAGTTTTATAAGGAAATGAGCTGGAAGTGTTACTGAGCATCTTGCAGAAGCAGCCACAGTTCTTCTGGAGACTTTGACTGTCGACTCGCTTCTTATTTTTGCAGCGAAACCCAGCAGCCTTCATTATGTTTTTTTTGTCTGAAAAGTGTCTCTTATGGAATCTGCTGCTTTCTTTACTGACATACAAACATTTTTCTGTAACATTTCATTTTGTGCTGGAAAACTAATGTTTGGAATCTAAAATGTTTTGTACTGAATCAATAATGTAGAAGTCATAAAATAAAAATCTATAACAAAGTTTGTACTAAAAAAATTAGGGTGCCTAAGACTTTTGCACAGTCCTGTATATATTGTCACAAAGCAGCTTTACAGAAATCTGGATCTAAATTTAGATCCCTAATGAACAAACCAGAGGAGACAGTGGTGAGGAAAAACTCTCCGAGATCACCCTGAGAGGAAGGGAACCTGTCCTGTTCTGTGGGATCGTAAATCATTACAGTATACAGATGTAGAAGAGTAAAGACTCACAGTACGAAGTGTGTTAGCTGTCTGGCTGATAGAACTTACAGTTTAGCGATTTCAGTATTTAATTTCTTTATTTGTATGACTTTTGTATCAACTGCCATTTTTCGCATTTTACAACCAATTTATTTGTTCTTGTTCATTACAATAAAATAATTCACTGTTTTTTTTTTTAGTTAAAATATGTGTAGTTTATTTATGTTAACTTTTAAAAATGGCACCGATCCCGTACCCAGGATTGGTTTTGGGCTGAAACCAACAAATAATGGTGGATCAGATATCAGAGCTGATACTCAAGGTTTCAAAACAAGTATCTCTATTTACATTAAACATATACATCTACAAAACCAGGTTATAAGAAATGGGACAAAATTATTAATGCTTTGCAATTGGAAATGGAAAAAAAAACATTTTGGCCTCGCGTCTGTACTATAAGAGCATCAAACAGATGGTAATGCAAGCACAATTTGAACAAAATTGGGTTTAAAAATACCAGTACACTGGCAGATTTTGACGTAAGCACAGACAAATTATAGCAACAGAAGAAAAAAAACTGCCTTCTTCTCAAATAAAATATACTAATAAGCCACACTCGTGTCTGCACAAAAATAGAGCTGTGTGTCACGAGTGTGTTTTGATGCTATTAGTACATGGCTAATCTTCTCTGTGGTGTGTGTCCTCAGCTACTGGACTGCTTTGTCATCCCCGTCGTGCTCCTGCTGTCCTGGTTCTTCCTGCTGGTGAGGTATAAGGTGGTGCATTTCGTCGGCGTGGGCGTCTGCCTGCTCGGCATCGGCTGCATGGTAGGAGCCGACGTGCTGGTGGGACGACAGCAGGGTCTTGGTAAGGCTCTTCATCCAAATAACATTGACTCCAGCAACACACACACAGAGACACACACACACAAACACACACAGATGGAGAACTCCCGAGTGAGGTGTGGCATTTCAGATGCAGCCGCCCAGCATTGCCATCAGAGCTGTGTACAGCCCTCTCCGATTCTCACCAGCTCCCTGACTGAATCACTGCTTGTTATTAAATATGAATGAGACCTAGACCTGGTCTATAGAATATCACACACCACCTCCCCAAAGCCCCACATCTCATCAAAAGAATTCACGAGCATGGCTTAGATTCTGCTGTATAAGGATTTATATGAAAGTAAATTACCCACAAGGGTCTTGTTGTTTAATAATACGGTGCTCGCTTGCCTTTGAGATTTCATCGTTCCCAAGGTTTGCACAGCAAACACAGGTAATATCAGGCAGCAGCGTTTTGGTGTGTAATTGATTTTACTCTACAGAAATCATTTTAGTGAAGGTTATTTACCACAGTAAGAGCAATATTTGATCTGCAAGTGAAACCACATTGTAAAATATTTTGATGCAACCGGTATATATTTGTACAGCATCATAATTGTGCTCTTAAAACATTTAGAACCCTTAAATTTCGATGTGGTTTGTTTAGCAAACCTATATATATTATATCATGATACATATTGTGTATCTTAGAAAAATCATAGAAGTATTGAAACGTTTATTAAATTAACAACATTGCCAATGTTTTATTTCTCACAATTTTTATCAAGCCCAAAATTTACAACTAGCTGTTGTAAAGTTTTGTAGTATGCTGTAAAGATTAAAGTTTTCTAATAGGATTTCATGACAATCACTCCAGTATAATTCATTTACTCAAAAAAAAACAAAACAAAACATCAAGACAGGTGTCATATGGTCATACTGCACTATGCAAAGGTATTGCTGATATAATGTGTTATGAAAGTTACTTACAATGCAACAGGTTAATAATCCATAATGCATAATAAAGATAGCTATAAAGTGAAATGCGTCTTAAATAATTATAACAATGTGTACAATGCTTATGAATTCTTTATAACATGATATGAACATAGTTAGTGTTTGTTAGAAAAATGAGCATAATAGAAACTGATACCAAAGAGTCCAAAAGACCAAAAAGAGTTCTTGTGGAATGATCTACATAGGAAAAAGTAAATAAAATGGAACCAAAGTGTTTCTCATCACTTTGGTACACTATAGAGGTACTCTATATGCCAGAAGTATGTGGACACCTGACCATGACCATGGAAGAACTTGAGTGTCCTGCACAGAGCCCAGACCTCAACACTCAAGACTTTTGGGATGAACTGGAACAATGACTGCACCCCAAGCCTCCTCGCCCAACATCAGCGCCTGACCTCACTAATGCTCTTGTAGCTGAATGGACAAATCCCCAAAGCCACGCTCCAAAATCTAGTGGAAAGCCTTCCCAGAAGAGTGGAGCTTATTTTAATAGCAATGTTCATTAAGCACCTACAGGTGTGATTGGTCAGGTGTCCAAAAACTTTTGGCCATATAGTGTATGCAGAGGAGAAGATGAATTTTCCTCATTCTTAATTCTAACATGAGGTTCTTCACTCAACAGGGGACCATAAGCTGCTGGGAGACCTGCTTGTTCTGGCCGGTGCAACACTATATGGCATCTCTAATGTTTGTGAGGAATTCATTGTGAAGAACTTGAGTCGTGTAGAGTTCCTGGGCATGATGGGCCTCTTCGGTTCCTTCTTCAGTGGCATCCAACTGTAAGTCTCTCCCCACAACATACACTCCGTCCTCGCTATTGCAAACTGTTGGCACCCAAGGCTAGATCTTACTCTATAGGCATAATCTTATATAATCATATATAATCATATTTTACCAAATAGCAGCATATTTTACATCAAAGCAGCATTTGATTTACAATGTGATCCTCCTGTGAGGTCTCCATGTACACAGGACAGTCCACTCTGCCAGTTCCTGGTCAGGATGAGGTCATCCATGTGCCACATAATGGATTTTGCCCCTTAGCTGTGACTCTGCTTCCCCCTGTGGTCCTATTTCTGTCTCAGCCAGCTGGCTCTTGCTGGTACTAGCTGGAAGCATTTCCCAATCCCGATCCAAGAGGGATTGTCTTCCTCCCTAGTTGTTCTACCCATGAGCCAGAATGGGTTATTTGAATGCTTTACATTCTTTAACAAGCTCCCAGAAGCCTCCAGTTGGAGCTTAGACCACCAGCCGCTCACCTCCCCAGGGCAGCTCGCTGAATCGCTCACAAATACATCAACATCCAGATTTATGCTATATATAAACACACCCCAGCAGGTCTGTTTACCCACGCCAACTGCTAACATGTTGGGACTAATTACACCAAAATGTGATGAATTGTGAAAGAATGGCTGTTGCTGCACTTTTAGACATAAAGGTCCCATCTGTACTTTTCCATGGTACCACCAAGGATGCATCTTTTGTCATTTTAGAGTGTACAGTACATTCTAGAAATATGAATAGCTTTAAAATAAGGTCACACATCAAGGACCAGTGATGTACCTTTTAAAGCTTAACATGCACCTTCCCAGGTAAAACATACACATTAAAAGAAAAGTACAGTTTGGTACCTTTATTTCTGAGAGTGCGAGTCTGCATTATCCCATCATTATCCCACTGTGTACCAGTTGACGTCTTTGGACGTCCATTATTGGATCAGCCTGGCCTAATTAAGTTGCACTTTAATGAATTTGGATCCTAAATATACTGTACATCTTATTTTCATCTATGTTAAGTTAAGACATCTTGTCCATTAACACAGCACACTCCAAACAGAGGGTACAAAACTTTCTTTGTTGCTGAGATGGTACTCTCTAGGATCTTTTGTGCCCTTCGTATGCATCTTTTACCTGAAAAGGTGCATGTAGTGTACCTTTAAAGTTTTACTCTAAAAGCTAATTAAATGATAGTCCTTAAAGTCCAATTATGTAACTTGAATCCTTTTTAACATACATCACTTTCTCATTCTCACATTCATCACATTTTCAGGTGAAGTATATATACTAAGGCAAGGATGAGCAAATCATAAACTTATTAGCTAGCCCACCGGGTAAGTAAAAGCATTAATGTTCTGCCCAGTTTCATATTTGGTTGCTAAGAAGACCAGGCTAATTGATCGAAAGGTTGCCAAAGTGTCACTGTTGGGTCCTTGAGCTAGACCCTCAACTTTCATCAATTGTAAGTCACTTTGGGTAAAAATGTCTGCCAAATGACTTAAATATAAATGTAAATTTGTCTGCAACTACAAATAAAAGATTAATAGCCCAGACATGAAATTTGCTTGTTCCATGCACCCAGGCTACTGATTTGTCCACTTGTACTTAGAGTACAAAAGATGCACTCTTGAAGGTACCATACCAGCAACAAGGAAGGGTAATTTCTTCGGAGAGTGTGGGTCTCAGTGCCCTCCAGAGCACCTCTCACTTTGACCACTTTCATTCACTTTGACATGGGAATTAAACAGGAAGGAGTTTAGTGTAACAGCAAGCCAGGATTGAAAGACCTTAGAGATTGATGAGGCAGTCAACCAGGACAAGACCTTGTACAATACCTGGGTAATTATCAGAACAACTATAGTTGCCTTTTTTTCCACATCCTCGAAAAGATGAACTACAGACATCCCATTAAGGTTTGGCAAAGACCCATTAAGGTCTGACTTCCCCATGTATTGTTAAATTAAGTCTTTGTGCACACTGGGATAGAAATTGTTACAGAATACAGAAGCTGGAAGTTCTGAGTGATTTAAAATAAGCTAGAGGGAGTAGCAAAAATCCTTTCCTCCATTCCTCTCTCCTGATCATCTCTGGTATAAAACAGATGAACGCAGAGGTGGAAGAGAGATCTGAGCACTTGTTTTTTGCCGCTGCTCTTTCCATCACTGCTGGCACTGCTGCAAGTCTTAGAGAGCTGTAGAGCCTTAGAGTCTCTTCGCAACAAGGTGAAGTATATCGATTGAATCCCTAGGAGTTTCGGGAGGTCAGAGGGATTGACCACTTTCTACACCAATATTGGAGACCCATATAACCTCGTCTGTCATACCTGAGATCTCACACTTGTCAAAGCAGAGAGTATCACCAGGGCTTTCTTCTCCATTCTGTTGAGTTTCCCCCATAGCTGAGGTGAACAGAATGGATTAAGGTTCTTTATCACCACTCTTAGAAAAAAAAGGGTTCCTCAGATGATCTTTGGATGGTTAACAGTTGTAGGACTTTTCGAACTGCTCCACATGCTGCATCACAAGACAGCGTAACACACTTGGAGGAAAAGAAAAGCCCTATTTGCCCTCTTCTGCATACATGACCTCACAGATATTCACAATTGGCTAGTGTTCCTGTGATTGACAGGGGAGAGAGGATCCCATCTGTCCCACCCAGAGAGCCAGTTTTGCTCTTTTGGCACCCAACCAGAGACGGCTGTGGCATCACTGGACTTTAAACTCACAATCTCTGCATGATGGGTGAATGTTTTTCTGTTGCATGACACTCTACAAGAACATCTCTATCTAGCCTGTATGAGAGTTTTAAAACTTAGTTGTGTTTTGATATCTTTTAGTGGGATTTTGGAAATAGTGGAAACCAAATTGGCTGTAGAAACCATCCATTGTCTGAAAGAAAACAGTCTAAGGGTGCACTTTTTATTCCTTCCACCCTCAGATAATGTTTCACTCATGTGGATATTTTTTCATATTGATCCCTGAAATTGCTTTCTTCTGTTTCAGAGCCATCATGGAACACAAGGAGCTGTTGAAGGTGCAGTGGGACTGGCAGATAGGTAAGATTCATACACACCATCCATATTAAAAATGGGGCAGCCATAGGAGATGAGAGCGCTGTAGGAGGCCGGGCTAATTAAAAACCCATGTTTTTCTGTGTGTAGGTGGGTGGGGTGTTGCAGAAAGGCCTGATTGCCATTTCTGCTCTATTCTGAACACCCTTATGCACACATACAGCACACATTTCCTTTCCCTGCTGCGTGAGATATTTTTTCTCTCAGCAGTGAGCTCAGGAGAGCTGTCACATGGTGGTACTGTTTCTGGGTAAGTGAGCTAGGCTGAAAGAAGACACAGTAGGAGCTTTTCCTCAGAGATATTGGGAAAACAGTGCGCAGTTAACACAGCTTCCTCACCAACCCCATTGCATACCACAACAGCTTTATTCAAAATGTCAAAATTATCTAGTGGCCTAATGCTGCATCATCCCTTACACCAATCTGGAATGATAAATGATATTTGGCTGAGGATCAGTATAGAGGTGGTGAAATTGTCAGAAACTGTTGTCCATCCCATATTTTCAGTGCTATTGCCAGGCAAAGTCAGTGACTAAATACATTGTGTAATGTTTCTGCTGTGTGTTGTCAAAGTGTCCAAGACATGCCAAAGACAGCATTTGTACCACGTCTCAGGGGCACTGACTTGTCACAGGGGCATTAGCGAGTCTGGAGTTGCTCACAGAGCAGCTGTGTAAGTTATCACTACCATCACACGTGTAGAACAATGTGCTAGAAGAAGAAGTGTCACCACCTGAGACTGTGCTGCCTCAGAAAAATAATAAGGGCTTGATCCTGCATAATAAATGTAGTGGTCTGGGAATAACCTGTCACATGTCACTGTAAATTCTGGAAATCAGCCATAAATTCTGAAAATATGATTTTGTTTTTGACCAAAATTGAGTTTCTGTCAATTAACATACTTAACTCTACTTTAAAAATCATAAATGTATTATACCAAAATGATATGGAAATGATTTTATTTAGGCTAGCCTCACACTGGCTTTCTGTCTATGAAGATCATTTTGTATAAGGAGCCAGTTTAACAAAAGCAGCTGTAATCTAGAACCATTAATTATTCAAAGAATCGTAGAGGAACCTTTATTTGCAAGAGTATAGGGTCATGGATATGGGGTTAATATTTAGGGGTTAGAGTTTAGAGTTTTTGTTCATTCTCTATCAGAAACAAATGCAACTTTTAAATACAGTTATACCACAGTGCTGTTGAGTTCTCAAATTTGTTTGGTCAGAAGGTGTTTCTTAATTTTCTTTAACAGCAGCTCTGACAGTAATTCAGGCTGAAAGACAAATCAGAGGTTTATATTAATGTGCTCACTCTATGTGGACACTTTAATGGTGCTGTAACCCAGATTAACCATTACTTTATATCTAATAAAGTCAGACTCTGTGGTGTTAAAGGGCAGGAGATCGATGTTACACAGAACAAGCTCTGTATTCAGCCCAGCCTGTTGAATTCTCACTCCTTAATATATCACCTTGCACACAGACCACATTTTCCTTTTGAGAGAGAAAATTATTCCATGTACTGATTGTGAGAGTTAACATCGCTCTCTGAGATGATGCCCTGGAATATATCTAAATTTGTAGTCATTAGTGACAGCGAATTTGAAAATTGTCCTGAATATTCATGATATTCAAATGTGTGTGCTGATGTCTCACGGTCGCACTGAACCTTTCAAGTCTACAGATTTTTAGACTAACAGGTGGAAACACAACATTTTTTTTTGGTGCATTCTGTTGAAGAGTTGAAGTTTAGGATGTGAGCATTTTAAATAATTCATTACGTTTGGATGAACCAGCATTGTGTGAACATTTACATGCAGTGATGTGCAGTATACGAAGAAGAGCATCTTTTTGAATGAATCTTTGAACTGACTCTACAAAAGGTCTAGTCTAAAACAGGGATCCTCAAATTTTTTGTAGCCAGGGACCAGTTTCTCAGCTGCTTTACTATCTTAACTGAACAGATCTGATCATTTATGTTAATATTTATATCCTTTTATATTTATGTTATCCCTTACTCCTTTTTATTTGATTCTTATGCACCATTAGGAGGGACACTCAATTTCGCTGTACCCTGTGCAATGACAATAAAGAATCTATCTATCAGTTTAACTGTAAAACCTCATTGGGTGGTCCATTGAGGTTTTACAGTTAAACTGGTCCCTGGCTGCAAAGTACAAATTTATTTCAAGCACATAATACAAATATTCAAATAATAGGTTTGGTATTTAAATGTGTGCAATAATATTTTGCTATTTATTGGAGCCATTGAGCTTTTTATTCCTAGACCTTTTCCACCAACAGAACACACTTATATTAAAATTGTCATTAGATTCAAGTTGATGCTATTTATATGCAACCTGATTTTGAGTTATTGAGATTAAACCTATTCATCATAAGTGACCAATCAAACAGCTAATAACTAAGATAACTAAGAACTCAATCATAAATATAATAACTTTGCTAATGGTAGGTTATGGGTGGGTTTCTATCAAAAAAAAATATATATATATACTATACTTCACAGACCCCTTGATGTCCCCGGACCCCGCTTTGTGAATCATGAGACTAAAGCATTTTCCTATACATGTGCGAATCATTTTGCTGTCTGTTCATGAAACAGCCAATCCTGAAACTTTATCAACAGTGCATTTGTTGCAACAACTAACCAAAAGATTAAATGCTTTTATAATCATAGCACCACAACAGCTATTAGACAGCGGATCAGTAGCATGGTGAGCACTAGTAATTAGCCTACAGCGGTGGTTCCCAAACTAGGGGTCACTTGATTTGAAAACTCCTAATAAACCGGTATCAGGATGTATTTACTGTTAGAGATTTCAAAGCACTTCTGTAAGTCTCTCTGGATAAGGGCATATGCCAAATGCCATAAATGTAAATGTAAAAAAATGGGGTCATGAGAGAAAAATTTACAATCTCCTCTTTTGTTTTATTCATTTATTTCACAAAATAATATTACAGTTATCACCCTACGTATGAAGATGTGCTGTATTTTGCGTGCTACAGTTTTGAAATGTTACTGAGAGTCACATTCAAATAATCTACATTTAAATTTTAGTCTTTTTTGCTATCCTGAAACTCTGCACTAACGTAGGAGTTCAGCAATAAAAATAGATAAAGTTCCCTTTCCACTTACCTCTGCTAGTTCCTCGAAAACTCAGACTCAGTGGAACAACAGAAGTCAGGATAACAAACACAAAAACACAGCAAAATATTTATTGAATATGTATTTACGAGTATGATGGTAAATAATAAGGAGAAAATAAAATGCCAAGGCTTGGAGTCACTGAAAATTTATAATATCCATTTGGGGTCATTTGTCTAAAAAAATTTGACCATTAAAAATTACATTATGTAAATGATCAATTATTAATCAATAATTTTATATATTTTAAAGAATAGATTATTAATATAATAAAATATGAATTATAAGGCATTTAATGTTGAACACTAATCACCTTTCCTTTAATGTAGTTAAAGCGAGACAATTTTATGCTGCAGTATCTATGTCTATATCTATCAGTATGTATATCTATAGATACTGCAGCATAAATTTGTCTCGCTTTAACTACATTAAGGAAAGGTGATTTGCCTATTTTGCCATGTTTTTGTGTTTGTTATCCTGACTTCTGTTGTTCCACTGAGTCTGAGTTTTTGAGGAACTAGCAGCAGTAAATGAAAAGGGAAATTTATCAATTTTTATTGCTGAACTCCGACGTTAGTGCAGTGTGTCAGGATAGCGAAAAGACTAAAATAGCATGCTCTGTCTTCATTTGAATGTAGATTATTTGAATGTGACTCACAGCAACATTTCAAAACAGTGGCACACAAAATACAGTACATCATACTTAGGGCGATAATTTTAATATTACTTTGTAAAATAAATGGATTTTGTAGCTAATGTAGTTTGAAATCAAAATATACACAGACTACAAGAACAACTGAATAACAACCGTTAACATTTCATTGCTCAGACATTTTTTAAACAAATACACAGATTTGTGTGATATGTGTAATGAGATCTGATTTTTAAAATCTGATTTCTGGTTCTTTATTCATTTATCTTTTGGAAATAGGTCCAAACATAACTGTACATAACTGAATTCATTAGTGAGTTAAAGATTCAAATTATTGAATCATCACTGAACTGAGTGACTCAAATCACAAAAAAGGATCATTTTGCACATCACTACATACAAGTTCCAGGATTATTGTTGTTTCTTTGCAAGGACAAAACACTATAAGTAGCTTCCCAATAGCTGTCTAAAATTGCTGTTATACGTAGTCTTGTCCTATTCAGGAAATGATTTCTCATATAACACTCATATGGATGAGTCTGCTGCTATTTGATGGAGTAATATTTATTTTCAGACAAAGAGCCTACCTAGAATCACAAGGCAATATTCTTTTTAGTTCTAAGTGGAATGGTAAGGCTGAAAAGAGGTTTGTATAAAAAGCAGGCGTTCAATAGGATCCTGATTGCTTTTAGTGAAATTGTCGAATTGGGGAACGGCCATGCTGGAGTGGCAAGCGCTTTAGTTTTTTTTCCACATGAATGCTGTTTACGTTTCAGTCTCAAAGCAGAATCACTGTTATCGGTCCCTGGCCCTGTCACATCTTCGTCATCGTCATCCGTGGAAATAAAAGTCACGTCCTTTACAGACGCACTCTGAAATGACTGTCTTGAGAAAGCCAGTAGATAATTTTATTATCTGAGACACTCAATCCTATTATGTTCGAAAGATGAGCAGAAAGTTTTCTGCAAAACGACCCAGCTGTCCTTCATGCTTCATGATATCAGTGATTTTTAAATTCACAGATAAAATGTAAGTCATATCTTATTTATTTGGCCTTATCTTACTTCTCTTTCTGAGTAAAGGTTATGAATTAGCACTTAGGCTTTGTAAATATGAAACAAAAAGGGAATTTAGATCAGATTCTGAATTTAAAAAGAGATTTGTATGGCTATTTCCATGTTGTTTATCTTACTCAGGCCCCCCTGAATGAGTAATATCACAACCTGTGGCCAACAACGAACAAAAACCAATATCCTCGCATACACGGAAAATAAATATTCTGGCACAAGCATGCTCACACTTCAACAGTTATTAACAATTCAATTGTAGCTGGTAAATCAGTTATACTTACTAAATATTGCAACACTTGCTGCCAGTGCATAATCTCAGATAATAATATTCTCTGCTGATTTTGCACACTTAGTATTTTGGGAGATCAGCCTTGTGTCAAGTTCTTTCTGTTTATGAAAACAGTCAACATGGTCATTCGACTGGGTACCTGACATATTTTTCCATACTTGACATATTTTCTCTCACACCGACTAAAAAGTTTGCAACAAAAGCAAACGTAACATCCTCACTTACTGAATAAACGAGCCATGGCCTTTTCAGTATCTCCCCATTTACTATAGTCTGAGTGTAATGACACAGAAAATATTCTGTGCGCTCTGTCCCTGCGAAAATCATTTCCTTTGACTCAGTATGGTCCTCTCTCTATCAAAATGTCTCAAAATTGTTGGCCAATTAGCAGGATCATTCAAATTATCGTCACCTTGTAGTGTTAGTGGACTTTGAGTGTGCGCATGGACATTAAATGCTAACATTTCACAATTTCAGTTGTCTAGACATGCTGGAGCTGCGTTATTTTGATTTGATTAATGATTAATGTGAAAATTCTTCCACTATTAACCTGAATTAGCGTCAGTAAGCTACCATAGGCTTGTGAGGTTTGGAGCTTGAGCAGCTTGCGCAATGACTCACACATTTCTCAGGTGTTTGGTGTGCTTCCAGAGCATATTCACCCAGAACTTGGGGAAATCTTGTACTCTGCCATCCAAGTTCAAGGTGGCAGAATAGAAAAGGAAAAGAAGCCTTTATTTGTTACATATACATTACAGCGCAGGGAAAAGCTTTTATTCGCATATGCCACCCCTGGAGCAGATAGAGTTAAGGGCCTTGCTCAAGGCCCCAACAGTGACAGCTTGGCAGTGCTGGGGCTTGAATCCCCAACCTTCTGATCAGTAACACAGAGCCTTAACCACTGAGCCACCACTGTGGTACTGTTCAGGAAGTTTGTTTAGAAAAAAAAAAACGTTTTGGTACGTTTTGCCGCCCTTGTTAAACTGACGCTCTAGGCAACTGCCTAATTCGCCTAAATGGACACGCCAGCACTGGTCTTACAGATAATTGAGGAAAAAAAAGATAACTGTTTGCATTTGCATTTTAAGTATTATACAAGTATCATTAAGTATTACTAAGTAAATGCTATTATTTATCATACTAAAGCAAGTAAAATGTACAAACATGATTTTCTTTAACACTCACACCAATGTGATATTTATGTAATTTGTGTAATACTTATGTTATGTTATTTCCTGATGACAGGGTGAACCCCATTAGGAAGCCATTTTAAATCTGATTTCAGCAGAACTTTTCGTTTAGTCAACTCAAAATTTATCTGTTGTTGACCAGATATAAAATTGTGCATTTAAACAAATATGATCAAACAAAGCACTTACACTGCAAAATATGACTTAGCAAGTGAAAATATCTGGAATATAGTCAGATTTATCTAGTATTTCCTTAACAGAAACTTTTTCTAATGTTAAGCCAATAGAATAAGAGAAGTTAAAGCTTGAAATGAGTAAATGCATTGAAAAACAGGCTGAATTATCTGATAATTGATTTATAACAAAGGCATAATAACAAATAATAGATCAATATGCCCATGTTTATGACATTTTTTACTTCCTATCATTTTTGCAGTGTAGTTAAAAAAAAAGAAAGAAAAATCTATTTTAACAAAAATATATATTTTTAGAGAAAAGTTAGAGAAGACATTATTTTATATAAGATGTATGAGAGTTATCAAAAATATGAAGAATGATTTTTTGCTTCTGCGTATAAAAGCAGAATCCATGGCTGAAAATAAAAGAATTGAGAACCACTGCTTTACAGCACCTTAATCATGAGCTTCAGATTTGCCCTTGAGTGTATTTGTCAGTGATGAATAGCTGGAAGTGACTGTCGAGTGCTCTGTGTCTGTCTTTAGGGTTACTGTACATCGGCTTTAGTGCCTGCATGTTTGGCCTGTACAGCTTCATGCCTGTGGTGATCAAAAGGACCAGCGCCACGACGGTCAACCTGTCTCTGCTCACTGCTGACCTGTACAGCCTCTTCTGCGGCCTCTTTCTATTTCAGTACAAGGTGAGTGGGGTCTGTGTGTGTGTGTGTGTGTGTGGACAGACAAAGCACTCAGCTTTATCCTGTTCTTTGTAAAAATGAGATTATGCCGTCTCTCATTCAGCACAGTGCCATCATCAAAGATTTTTATTTCTCTTCTGCTTTGTCCTGGTTTGATTAAAGGCCTTCTTTATGTATCGCATTGATCCGTCTGGCTTTTGGGCGTCCAGAGCGATAGTGACATGCAGATTGTATTGAAGTTTGAGCAGATATTCATGTGGCATTGGGCAACTCGGGATATTTCTCCAAGGTTTTCAGAAACACGTCCTGCTCTTGACTCTTTCATACAGCTTTAGAGGAAGATGATGTCTGCTTGCTCAGTCTGGTTTCTTTTCAAGGCTTCTTCCACCAAAACTCTGTCTGGATGACTTTTTCTTTACCCCTTTTGTTCTGGTCTTTGTGTCCTTGAAGGTCCAAGCACTGAAAAGCTGTTCTATTGTATATTTCCTGTAACAAAGCTAGAAGATGGCATCACCATTAGAGATAAAGCAGCATCATACCAAAAGCCTTTATCATGATGAATATGAGACTAATTTAAAAAGAAAGAAAAGAAGCAAATTCACTGGAAACAGAAAGCTTATGAGAACACAAACAAGAAATTTCACTTTGCTTGGTGAAATTTAACCCCACAAATTCTCAAAACTCAAAAGCAAATCGAAAACAAACGATTGGGCGATGATATCTTTTATTAAGAAAAAAAGCCAAACAAAAGAAAAAATAATTATTCACCCCAAAAATTTCCCACACTATTTTCTTAATTAGCCATCTGCCTAAGATCGTCCATAATTTTTGCATTGAGTTATTGAGGTAACTCTGAGATATGACTTATGATATATTGAAACAATATGGTGGGCTCGTGATGTGTCACGATTAAATGTTACATTTACATAACATTTAAAAAAATTTTATAGCGTTATATTTATTATTTATTTAGTTACTTATTTATTTATGGATTATGTCAATGTAATTTATTAAATGACGTACCTCTGTGATATGGGAATTCTCAGAAAAACTAAATTTATAAACAAAAAATGTAGTTTGTTTCTTTGCAAAGGCCAATGCTGTGATATTGATTAGCAAAGAATATAGTTTACAGTGTTAGCGTTCATGATATTACATCATGACGTTTAACTCATCAAATGATCAGCCGTATGACCACATGTGGTTTGCTCTTAATCAGATGCCATTTTTAATGCTTCCGTAATCAGACGGCTTCTTATAGTGTAACTGAATACATTTAAATGCAAATTATATATGTAAATTTATTTTAAAAATTGAATAACTTTGTGATCTGTATGAACTCTATATCATCGATCCATTGCGGTACATGTTTCAGAGCATGGAGGTTAGGGTGTGTGTCTGTTGTGTCTCAGTGCTACCCACTTTCGCTACTCTTAACAGTTTGAGAAATCTCTGAAGCACTCCAAAACCTTCGCACAAGTCTTTAAAGTACTGTTAAGGCATTTTTTGTACTTTACTCTTATTCTTATGCATATGTGTAGGAGTAAATTTCCTCTTTTTTTCTCAGCTAAATTTTTCTCTGAGCAGCTTTTTACGTCATATGTGCCGTGTACTTTTAGGAAGAATGTAGACCAATATTCAGAAAAAAACATACTTATTATTATACAACAGTTAGTTCTGGTCCACTAATTTGATTGGACTTTCCCAGAGTGCTTATATTTAGTGTAACGGCACTGGGATGTTTCACTGTGTGTATCACTCCACTCGTCTGTGTTCACCACGTAAAATTCTACTTCCTAGTTCAAAACAGTTACTACAGTAGAGTTAGCGACATCATCAGCAGACATGGCAAACGCTACTTTTTTCATGAATAGAACTTTTGACTTAAAATAGGAAAGCTAATCAGATGAAGATGAAAAGGAAGAAGGGATGCCAATTTCACCAGATGTACTTTAACGGGAGTGTACGAATCATTTTGAGCGAGCTAGCCAGCCTGCGGCTTCATGCCTACGCCGAATCACAGCCAGTATAACCGCACTCTTGCTTGTGTGACGTTACTTAAACATTTTATAGATATGTAGCATTTTGTCTTTTTGGGAGACAAACACTGCAAATTTGAATGATTTTTGCCCCAAAAAAGTGTGTTTTAGTCATTTCTTAATTTTTTTTTAACTTAATGCCTTCTGTATTGCTTGATGCAGGAAGTGTTCTGCTTAGAGCATGACATTTAATGTGTAATTTAAAAATACTACATTGATATATATTTTAAAATAGGGTTTTAATGAATAGAAAAAAAATGAACCAAGCATCTAAAACGAGTCTTAAAAGTGACATTACATGTAAATAGTTAACATTTTCCAAAAGGTACTTATTGGAGTCACTTTTTTCTGGCCACCTCGTGCACTGAGTAGATCTATAACAGTCTTATTATTTCCTATGTAGTGAACACATATAGAATCCTTTAAATAAGAATTGCGATGCATCTAAGGATTGATTTTTCTCCATCCCTACTTACTGCGGTGAATATTTAATATTTTATCCACATGCCCACAGATAAATACGATACTAGGCATTTATGCTTGATATATTCTGTTATGTCCAGCAGAAATAATGGGGAAAAAAGCTGCATAAAATTACTGAACAAGTTACATAAACTCCAGGAACTCTATTCATCTGTCGAATAAATGGGAAGAGTTCTTGCTTCATCAGTTGCATGATGAAGGTTTGAAGTGGTGTAATTACTGCATAGTCATCTCTTCACAGCGATCAATCATTCCCGCATCTCCATTAAAACTTTTAATGCGCAGTCTTATTCAGTTTAGATTAATAGATGAAGTTTTATGAAAGTGATGGTGGAAATGAGGTTGATAATTGAACATTCATTATTGTATTACGTTCATCCTCTATTCGAGAAAAGAGAAAAAAAAAATTATAAAGTGCTTTGGGATGCTTGTGTCCCTGTGCACTGAGGTGAAGTGCTGCTTTGCCAGACTAAAAGCAGACCTTGGGAATAATTCATACGCTTGCCCTTTGTGTGTATTAGGGCGAAACAGGCCCGGTGTGTCCTGAGCAGAGCGGCTGGAGATTACTTCTGTGCAACAAGGCTCGGCTGAAATGCAGCTCATCCATTTCAATTCGTAGATGTTCAGTTGCACTGTGACCGTCACCTGAATGCCAAAGTTGTTCCTGGTGTGATTAGGCATTCTCTCTGCATCTGGTATTGTTGGCCATGAGCCTCATCTAAATTAAAGAGAAAAATAAGCCAGACTGTTCTCACTCTGGTCCTTGGAGTGTGTCGCAATAAGACAAACCATTTTTCAAACCTCTACCATGTACTGAATACATATGGACCCATATATGCCAACGTTCCTGACTGATCCTCTTGTGGTAAAGGACCGTATGCAGAGACGTGCTCTTAGTTTTGTTTTTTTTTTAGTAATTACCAGATAACATAAACACTGATTCCCACAGTAGCATACTGAAATGCAAACGAGGCAGTCTAGACGCTGATACAGCAGAGTAGAAACTCCACTGACCTCTTAACAACTTGAAATAGAGCTGTGATGTATGTGCAGTGTGCAGGTTTGTACTACTTTCTACATACAAGCTTGTATAGACGCTAAAGCTTTAACGTGCTAATGCTTTCAAGAAGTTTTTGGGTCGTATTCAGAAAAAGTCAAATGTTTATGCAGGGAAACTCAGAGTATTCAGAGTATTCAGAGGTGAGTTTCACAGGTGCTTATGTTGATTTTCTGGCATTTGCATTTAACCCTGAAAAAAATCAGGGGATAGAAAATGTGGTCTGAAGAAGCAGGTCACTTTTTTTCCTTTACTGTCATGTAATATTATGGAACTGAAAAGCAAGAGGCAATTTAAAAATAAACAAATAAAAAGAAAGATTAATACAACAATTAATGGTAGTCTAGTATATTTGCAATATATTGCAACATGAATAATCCTAATTGTAGTGATCACATTAATCACTAAAAAAAAATTGGTTTAATTTAACAATGTGGCTTCCACACTCATTATTCTGCTGCTTATAAAATAGCGCTTGATCCAGCACTGATACATCCTGCAACTAAAAGTACAGCAGCAGAAAGTGTGAAGCTTAGACTGGGGTGAAAAGAAATTGCAGCATGCGACTGGACAGGACACAAAAAATGTTAAAGGGTATTTACAGCCCAAAACATAAATTTCAGCGTGACATATTGTGGTTATTTCAAAGGGTCAAACAGTGTTGCTGGATTTAATATCGCTTCTTGCTCAAGCCGATATCATGCAAATTCCTTACAAGTAGAAATACATTTATCATTGTACAAGTACAATGAGATTTAGTATGCAGTTTCTCATCAAGCTATGTACATACATTAAATAAGAAAAGAGATAAAATGTAAAATAAAAAAAAACATATGAAAGAAAGTCTGGAGTTATATCTGGAGTTATGTCTTAATATTAATGTGCTTTGGTATTAAATCCTCACTGCACACACATAATTCTGAATATGACCCTCAAGATTTTTCTCTCTCCACCACTTGGCGTTGGAGGCATTATGTTTTTCGGTTGTCCATGTGTCCATCCAACCGTCCGTCCGTCCATCCATGCAACCGTCTGTCCATCCATCTGCCCGAGATTCTCATTAGAGTGATATCTCAAGAAGAAGTGGTTGAGTATTAGTAGGATTTATATGGAATTATTATTGTGACCAGCAGATGAACTGGGCTTCTTTCCTGTTTGAAGAATATTTTAAGGGTATTTGAGGTATGCAAATTAGTAATAAGAAAGACTGGCAGCCGACTCCACTGGCATCCCATTTAACAGCATTGGCATAGAGTTCTATTGTTTAATCATAGTTCTTCATCTACAAACATATTTTAAATCATAATCCAAAACAAATACATGGTTTCAGTTCTTCCTGAGAGTACATTGTTCATGTCAGGCTAATGCTTTTTACTCGTATATGGTTCCTTTTCGTGTGAAACAGGACTTTTTTTTGCATTGATTTTACGACACAAAGTGGACATTTGTGTTTTGGATTTAAACTAAATTTAAAAAAAAAGCTAGAATGCAAGAACCCATAACGTTTCTTCAGTTTGTCAATATAGGATACCCTTAATGGTTCCTTGTAGAACTTTACAGAGGAAACTTTTTTCTAGTAATATACACTCTTACAGGAAAAAAAAAGTTAAATCTAGAACACTAAAGGACCCTTTGCTTTGTCCCTCTGGGGAACCCTTAATAGTTCTATGTAAAAGCTTACAGCAGAGGGTTTCTGTTATAGAGCATTCCAAGCAGAAGCCCTGTAGGAAGCAAAGAACCCTTAACTATTCAGAGAACCCTTAACTATCCAAAGAACCCTTAACTATTCAGAGAACCCTTAACTATCCAAAGAACCCTTAACTGTTCAGAGAACCCTTAACTATCCAAAGAACCCTTGAGGAACCCTTTTTTTCTAAATATATATTTTTAAATGGTTGTCCATCTGGTGTACCTTTAAAAATTCTCTGCAGAGTGAAGAACTCAATCAAATCTATCCAAAGAAACCTTGAGGAACTCAACACACACAACACACACACACACACACACAGAGTGTTCGAGAGGGAACTGTGCTTGTGAGGCTTCACTGACATCAGCAGGTGCATTAATATTCATGTAACCTATGAAGCTGCTGGTGGTTTTGGTTTGAAAGGTCTCCTGTTAGTTCAGGAATTCATTTCATACCGGTTCCTGGCACAAAGCACCAGCTGTGATGGATGGATGCAAATATTGCTGTGGAAATTAAAGCCACAATGAGTTAGAAATCAGTGCGGGATCATGAATATGCATTTATGTGTCGCACTGAAAATGGACGACGCTGTCTGATGAGAAATGAAGTGGCTCAGGTGTGAGTGTTGTTTTGGGTCTGATTTTTAATGCATGGCTCAGTGGTTTGTGATGTCCTTGCCACTTCCTGTTCTCCTCTCAGGATGATGCTGTGAGAACCAGGAACGAAGATGCTGTATCAGCGAAATGCCTATTCAACAATCGTTTCTTCATTTTTTTTCAATAGCTCCTGACGTCGGACATGACCTTAAAGCTAAAAAGATGACCTTTTCTGTGCACTCAGAAACGAATCTGTTGCTCAGATAGATATGTAGATCTTCTGGCATACAAACCTAGAGCTTGGTGTTAATGAGGCCGTAAGCTTCGGCATGTTCACCATGGAGTGTGTCTGGTTCATAACGATTATGTGAATGACTCTGGCAGTAATAATCATATTGTGCAGCGTGAGTGTGAAATGAGCTCACTGCTGTAATTCTCCGTTCTCGCTGGGACTTTAATACAGCACTTTAAATACCATCCTGACCAAATTGCCCCCTAATCATAATTCATATTCCTAAGCAAAGTTCAGCAGAGGTTGTTAACTATGCACTAGCCTTTTTAAACTAGTGAACCTTTATAAGAAACAGACGCAGTTTAAGAGTCAAACCGCTGTGTAAATGACAGCGCGAGCATTACAGCAGGACAGAACAATGCAAAAATGTTCAGACTGAACAGGAAAAGGTTTTACACTGAGTAACTGACATTCGTTAACCCAATGTCTCTCATTCTCAGTGAACAGCAAAGCAACACTCTTCTAAATTATACGTGAATTTATTTCATATTTCTCATTACTCCACAGCAGTGTTGAATTCTTGAATCTGATTGGTCAGAAGATGGTGATTAATCTTCTATAACAGTAGCTCTGACAGGAGCGGACGTAAGTCAAATCACAAGTTTATATTAATGCTCTCATTCTAATATGTAATTGTTTCTATAGTAACAGCTCATACACAGGGACTTGTACGATGAACGCTCCATGAAATCTAACAATAAACGGATTAAAAAAAGTATTATTTAACAGAGAAAAATATCTAAACAATAACATTTTATTTAAGGAGATGTTTATTTAACATGGGGGAAGGAGTCTCCAGTGTCAGAAAAAAAGGAAAGTCTTCAGGACAAGTTTCTTGGTAAAGTTTTTTTTATTTTTATTTTAAATAACTTCAAGAGAGAGAAAAAATAGAGGCTGGTGAGGGAATGACTGTTTACAGACATTGCACAATTATAAACGAATCAAAATATGACGTGTTGTTCTTTAATAAATTGGAAATTCTACCTGTTGGTACATTGCTGTGGTATAAAAGGAATAAAAGACTGTGTTACATGCTGTAATTGGAAAATAATCAACTGGTAACAGTAACTTGGCTTCATGTCAAGCCACATCACACCACTCTGTCACTGATTATTTTCCTATAACTTCACGTCTCTAAGTGTTTCATTCCTTGATTAAGAGATTATTAAGCTTATTTCTAGACATTGTTTCTAATTTATTAGAAATATCTTGTTCTGTTGGCAGAGAAGGAAGAAAAATTAATGGTGTTATTAGAACAGGATCATTTCAAGCATGAAAATGGTAAAAATGTCTAGAATTAAGCTTAATGATTCATCATAATCTGATAAATAAATTTCTGTAATTTTTCTTTATAAATAAGTTTCTGTATTTTCACTTGATAAAAACACTTTTTTTTTCCACTGGAAGGATGACTGCAGAAAGACTTTTCTTACATAACAGTTGAGTTTTTCAAATTGCTGTTGCCATAGTGACACACCGGTTCTTCACTTATTCTTGGTTCCAGACCAGCAGCATTTTGGTCCTGGAACTGAACAGATTTTGCTGGAAAATCAGGAACCAGAACACGACACTAACCAAGTGTAGAGGATGAACGCTAGCACGTGCTTCCTCCTAAAACCTAAAGCCACTGCATCTTACCCCTCATGCTGCGTCATAGGGCAGCGTAACACACTCAGAGGAAAGTGCTATCTGCCCTCTTCTGTATACATGACCTCATAAACGCCCACAATTACTTAGTGTCACTCTGATTGAATGGGGATAGAGTAATGCCCATCACATGCTGTGCATATGACTGAATAACTTCTGATTTTTATATATATATATATATATATATATATGATGGGATAGGGACCCTGTGACCGTGTGTAGGGAAAGTGGTACAGAGAATGGATATATATATATATATATATATATATATCTATCCAGTCTCTGTACCACTTTCCCTACACAGGGTCCCTATCCCATCACAGGACACAACTGCACACACTTCAGAAAATTTGGAAATGCCAATCAGCTTACAACACATGTCTTTGGACTGGGGGGAGGATGTGCAAACTCCACCCACACACATACACAGCAAGGAAGCAGGATTTGAACCCCCAACCCCAGAAGTAGGATGCAACTGCACTAACCATTAAGCCACCACACCCCATCCAGCTTAATAAACGAGGCTCAGTACATACTGTATATAAATTTAAGGATCCCTTTAAGGTGGGGCACGGTGGCTTAGTGGTTAGCACTGTTGGGTTGGCACCATGTCCAGGGTGTCCCCCGCCTTTTGCTCCGAGTCCCCTGGGATAGGTTCCAGGCTTCCAGGCGACCCTGCGTAGGATAAGAAGTACAGAAAATGGATGGAAGCATGGATCCCTTTAAGATTCAGTCTTTTATTTCATTTCAAGTGTTCATTTCATGTTGGATGCCGACATTTACAGTGTAGCCATAGCATTTAGGAATTTGACCACTTGTTATGGCAATATCAGAAAACTGTACTTTCGGCTTTCTCAGTTAAAGTTCAGACCAAACATGAATAAAATTCAGCATGTGGAAAAGCCAATTCAGTGAAGGGGAAAAGACGCAGGATGTGAGAGACGTATATTTGCTTCTGGTAGCAGTTACTTTCAATTTACACCATCTTAGGAACAAAGTGGGCCAGACCGTGGCCTCTTCGGTCTGTAAAAAATGGAGGAGCTGCTTATTATTAATTAGCGGCCACACCAGACATTTGCCTCTCTGTTTCCTTACTGTTGCTTTAAAAAAAAGGAGTCTAATCCACTGACATAGGCTATTCTGATTTCTCTCTGTCTGCTAGGACTTTCTTTTTAGCAATGTTAGCATGTCTACTTAGGATTTTTTTTGCCAAAGCAACAAAAATGACATCATTGTCTGGCTACTATCAGCTTTAATATGTCTCTGGGATATAAGAAGACGAGTTGTCGTCTGCTACCAGACATAATAAATCAATAAAATCTGCTCAAATTAGCTCAGAACCCAAAGAGCCTAATTAATTTTATTTAAAACTTCACCGGGGAGCTTGAGTAAGCGCCGACGCTTCAGTATCAGCCTTGATCAGCAAGCGGCATGCAGGGACACTGTAATAACTCTTCAGCCTATAAACAAAGTATTCTCTTGAAAAATGACTACAGTGAATATTGCAGGATGATTTATGGCGAGACGTTTTTATGGGTTATATTCACGTCCATATGCCTTATTGAAAATGGCTACATGTCCGTTTTCCTTAAGCATTTTTTTATTGAAAGAAGGAACAACATTTCTGTGGCTTGAAACAGACAGCCATTTAATCATAGCTGTGCTGGAATCTAGCAGAAGCCTGATAAATGTAAATTAGCATTCCGACAAGCCATGAGCTTAAGTGGAAAATATTCCTCTTCGCTAGTTATTGCATTTTCTCCACATCTTCTCTCTGTGCAGATGTAGAGAGGTACGGAACAGGCATGTAAAAGCTTTATCAGAGCAACCTGGCCGTGCTCGTGTCCTGTTGTCTACATTAATACAGATCTCAGTGTGAATAAATAAAGTGCTGCAGCTTTCGAAATGTTTGCTGTTTTCTTCGGTGCAGTGCCATTGCAGTGATTCATGCTAATCTGTGAGAATCTCTATTTATCCTGGATCGAGTGGCTTTTATTATATTCTTATTCATATTTTCAGAACTTTAGTCAGCAGCAATGCTAAGGCAAATTTTAGGGAAAATATTTAGTCTTCTGGTTGTGATAGACCTTGAGGCTGTGTTGACACAGAAAGGAAAATCTGATTTATTTCTTACATCCAATTTTCAGACCAAGACACCACATTGCAAATTATACATGATTAAATGTGATGTGGGGAATCACAGAGGCACAATGGGTAGCGTTTTTGTCTCAAAGCTCCTGAGTCCCCGATTCGATCCTCAACTCGGGTTTCTGTCTGTGTGCCATGTCGCATGTCCTCTCAGTGTCTATGTGGGTTTCCTTCCAGTTTCCTCCCACCTCCACAAAACATGCCAGTAGGTGGACTGGCTATGCTAAATTGTCCCTAGGTGTGAATGTGTGTGTGCATGGTGCCCAGTGATGGACTGAGATGCATTAAAAAAATTAATTATGAATGTAAAACAAGTGTGTGCACATGAGTGTGTATTGTGTAATATTGGCATCGGAGGTATGAAAATGTGGTGAATATCTAATATGATACCAGCTTTACCACAGTGATAATGTCATGATTTTCACAATCGTGACAAACCGTCTCATTATTAAAACTTTCTGAATGGTCTAATTTTGTCAACTGGTAGAAACAGGCTTCTGCAAATTTAGTACTTGTCAGTCGTATTAATTTGTGCCCAGAAGTGACTTTCAGGCTGCCGTAAATCACATTGCAGGTGCAAAATGTATTCATTGATACACACACATACATTTGTACAAAATCCACATTTTGCACATTTTTCATGAGTGTTATCAAATTTGCCAGTTTATTAGCTACACAAGGCATTTTTATGCCATGATTTGGCTCCGCCTAGAGTGAAGCATCACTGCAAACCTATTCTCCTATGATAAAAGGTTTCTATCCTGATAGGCGTGGTGTCTTCCTGGATGACAGGGCACAAGGGCTCACTGAACGGTTTGACGAGGATGAAAATGGTGTAAATCATATGCTTTGGGCTTCACACTCAGCAGATCTCAACCCAGTTGAACACCTATGGGAGATTTTGGAGTGACCGCCATCATCACAACACCACCTGAGGGAATATCTTTAGGAAGAGCAGTGTTCATCACTCCAGTACAGGTCCAGGAACATGGAGAATCTATGCAGAGGTGCAGTGAAGTTCTTCTGGTGGCTTGTGGTGGTCCAGTCCAACACTTTGTAATGGTTTTTCCTTTAATTTGTCACTCATGTGTAGCAACTTATCAAGTCAGGCTAATGCATCTCAGAGTGTTCATACAAACCCAGGCTTAAGTCTTAACTCTAATAAGTCACAACCGTGAGCTGCTGATAAAGATCATAATTTTTAGCCCCCCTGTTCAGTACTACACAGAGTCCAGTCTCTGTGATTTTTTTACTGGACATTTCAGAATGTGCCTCCTGATTGAAAACCGTCTTACACAGTGAGCTTGTGAGTTTGTGAGTGAGACTGAGGCATCATGGGAATTCACAGTGATTAAGCTTTAGTCAACAAATACTTGTTCTCTTTTACTGCACAGTGTGTGTGTGTGTGTGTGTGTGTATGTGTGTTTGTTATCTATGGCTGTGTGTGTGTGTGTGTGTGTGTGTGTGTCTATGTGTTTCTTATCTATGGTTGTATGAGTTTGTGTGTGTAGGTGAGTGAGTGTGTGTGTGCATGTGCGCCTGTATAAACTGTATTTGATTGTATGTGTGTGTGTGTGCGCGTGCACTGTGTGTGTGTGTGTGTGTGTGTGCGTGCTCCTGTATAAACTGTATTTGATTGTGTGTGTGTGTGTGTGCATGTGTGTGTGAGTGCTCATTCTGTCTGTACAATGGTGAAATGATGACAGTATAAGCTCTGGGATTTCTCACACCTTGACAATGCTCTTTTTTTCTGAGGCTATAAAACAGCAAAATAATTAGCTTTACTATTCACTTATATTATTACAGCGTGATGCAGGATTTTAAATACATTTTAAACACACCTGTTGTCTGTGATGAAGCTATTTCATAATGAAACATAAACAGATTGTTGTTCAGCCTCACCCTGCTTTGTCCCACCACAGCATTAAATATTTACCCCTTCATTATTGTGATCAGATTTCTGTCCTGGTTATTATTCTGAGTTTCTCTTACAGCGTGTGCTTTCAGCGTGAAACAGATCCGTCCCTCCAGACTGATAACACCACTTCATGGCCTCATTACACAGCCTAATGGCCAAAAATGGTGTTATAATCACGGCTTGTGGATTCCATTTCTGAATGTCACGTGTCTGTTCCTCAGAGAGCGAGATGTGACCCTAATGTGACCCATTTCTAGATCAACACTTGAAATAGAACGACATCTATAGAAGCTTCGCAGAGAAGAATCTGGTTTAAAAGTGTGTGTTGGGGCAACATTCTGGAGGATCTATTACATTCTCTTTTTATAAAATAGTGCACACTTTTACTATGTGTTGAATTCTCGGAGTAGTTTAACTCTTTCCCAAGCAAAAATCTGTTTTCTCACCTTTACAGGTGCTTTAGTTGTCAGTGTATAAGGTACTGATCTGCTTTCATTTGGAAGGTTGGAGAGCCACTGAGGCCTTGAGCAAGAACCTCAAAGCAGGGGTTCTTAAACATTTTTGTCAGCTAAATTTCTTCAACTTAAATTACCCCGGAGATGTTAAGCAGGCAAACATTAAGTGAATTTTTTTTTTTTTAAGTTTTACTCAGTTAAAGCTCATTTTTCTGGTTTATTCTACGCATCCTTGCCTTGTTTGGCCAGGTTTTCATGTTTTTTATTTCCCAAATGTCTTTTTAAGAATGCTAACTTCATACCTTCATTATGAAGCTGCTTCAAACATATCGCAGGGTTTGGCCTTGTCACTGTGTATGAACATAAATCCAAATTTTACATATTCCTTGCTGAACTTATAGGACGTTTGTCGCTTTGGAGCTTGGATGTTCATTCTCTTGTGATTTTCTTTTACTGACGTGTCTGCCCATTTTAAGTGATTTCTAAAGACTTCTAAAGATGAAGACACTTTTAGCCACGAGGAAAGATTTAGCTAAGTAACACTAATTTACGTTTAATTCTTACACGCTAAGAACTATTATCATGAGCAATTCAATCAACTTCAATCACTTTTTACTTATGAGGTTACAATAAAGTGCTACGGTATATTTTACTTGTACAAATATATAACTTAACGTAACAGTGACATTTCCATCACAGCCTCACGAACAACCTGCACTGTCATCACGAAACCCTGGTGGAACATTCTGGCATAAATCTATTTGTGCTGGATGTGTTTATTGTTATTTATCATGTTTAATCATATTTTAACTGGTTTCAAAAAATTTCCCAGGAACTCCACCTTTGCCTGTGAGCACGTCTTGTTTCTCTGGGGTATAAATATGACGTTGCACACATGTAAAGTTTCTCTCATCCATCACCACCATGTGGAAAGACAAAGCGTTTTCCACATAAATGAGACAGATAGTTGTTACTTTAGACATACACACAGATTTGGAATTGAACAGTGTAGCTGATTCATTTGATATTTCAAATTCAACTAATGGCTGCCACCTCCAACAACAAGCTGCTTATTGTTGGAGGGTTCCAAGAAAGAAGCCATCAGCTTCCTGAACAGGACTTCTACGTGCCCAAACCTAAGAATATTACAGATCTTGGAATGTTCTGCACGTCTGAAAGTGTCTCCTAGACATTACAGCAAGACGATCAGTGCTGTTATTCTTTCCAGTGTAGGCATCATGAAATATTAATTGTAGGGGGTGCCAATAATTCTGAAACCAGTGTCTTGCAGAAAAGATTGCACTACTTCAGAAAACTTTTAAGAAAACTATTGTCTTAGAGTACAACTATACAGCACCCCCATCAGCTCAAGCTCAAAACATGACTCATTTCAGTAGATATTCATGTTTATATTGCATCAGTGTTGTATTTTCCATTCTGATTGGTCAAGTGTTGACAAATACTTGTCGATAAGGTGACATTTTCTGTAAGGAGATGTTTATGGAAGATTTGGAAGGAGTCTCCAGTGTCAGTGCTTTGTAACAATCAATTGATTATTTTCCTATAATAGCATGCCCCAAGTGCTTTATTCCTTACTTACACCTTTGTGTAAAACTTGCATTCCTGTATTCTCTCTGTTTCAGTTTTCAGCTCTCTACCTGCTGTCGTTCTTCATCATCTTGCTCGGCTTGGTGATCTACTCCTCCTCCTCGACCTACGTGGCGCAGGACCCTCGCGTTTATAAGCAGTTCCGTAACGCAGGAAATCCCGTCCCGGACACGCCCAACGTCGGCCCCTTGGAGCCTTCAGTGACCTACAGCAGCCTGGGGCAGGAGATAGAGGACGAGCCTCGGGTTCGAGTAGCCTGAGGGGGCGGAGTCTCATGCACGCAATCATCCACGGCCCCTCCCGCAGCGCGTAGAAAGTGAATGATGATAATCAGAGAATAATGTATATAACCACGTAGCAAACAAGTACACTGTGATCACGAACTGTGAATAGGTGGCAGTGATCTCGGACTGTCTCGGATCCATCGTGTATAAACCTCATCGCCTCCACACGCAGCAGTTTAAGTGTTTGAGGATCTGTGCTGACTGTTTGTGCAAAATCTCAGTTGTGACTTTTATTTTCTTACATGAGCACAAAAGGGTTCAGTGTATCTGAAATTTTGACATTAAATCGGCCAAAAATAAAATGTAAGATATATAATTTTACTCCGTACACTAAATGTAGTCAATCAGCTAAATTAGCATTCTTAATTTTGCACTGGAGCAACAAGGCTAGCATGGCTAACACTTAAGAAAGGTTTATAGCTACCAGTTTAACATAATTCAAACTGCATGCCTGAATCATCACACAATCACCTTAAAAACTCTGTGGAGCTGTTTATTGTCTTGTGCATGTGGTTTTTGACACTGTGTAACACACTGTTATCTATAAACATGGACAGCAGCAAATATTTCAGAGCTGAAAACAGTCTCAGCTCCATCATGAAGCTGGAATCAGGCTCAGGTAAGAGGCGTGGCCTAGAACGTGAAGGTTGAATAGTATGCTAGAAGTGATTTTGTTGATAATGTAGTACCGATTTGATTTTTATATTTCATTTTCTTAATACAGACTGTTATTGTATAAAATTGTTTACATACAAATGGTGTAATTGATTCAGTTGATGTCCTCTGAGGTGCATGCAGTTGTGCTAAAATGGTGGCTATATGCTTTTATACCACAGGATTGTTGAATTCTCGAATCTGATTGGTCAGAAGGTGTTGGCTGCAAACACTGCTAATATGTTATCGTTTCGATAGTTACACAGGGACTTATATGGTGGATGCTCCACATAACCTTAGGCTAATAATAAACAGATTAAAAAGTGTTGTTATTTAACAAAGAAAAACATAATCTTTGATATTGTGAAGTTTTCTGTAAGGAGATGTTTATTTAACGTTTATGGAAGGAGTCTCCAGTGTCAGTGCTTTGCGTCGGCACTTTGTAAAAGTCAGTGAGAGTCAGAGGATGTTACGTGTTCCAGTTTATCAGTAACATGACAAGCTTGTTTTTTTTTTGTTGTTTTTTTGTCGTATTAAAAAATCAGAGGCTGGTGAGGGAACGACTGAAGTGATACTAAAAACTAACTTGTTTTGTGGACGTTCCACAACATTAATGTAACTATAAACTGGTAAAATGATGATGTGTTGTTCAATTAATAAAAAATAATAATAATAGTTGGAAATAATTGTAGTGTAAATGAATAAAGCACACTTTGGGGTGTGCTGTTATTGGAAAATAGTGAACATTGGGATGGCTCCGCGTCAGGCCACATCACACCGCCCTGTTGTTTACTTTTGTTGTTAAAACAGGACGTTCCCTAGTGTTTAACCCCTTACACGTTTACATGATAGCTACAGTAGCCTCATAGCTCCAGTGCAAAACCGAAGAAACTTCAGACACCAAACGTTACGACTAATTAAGTTTCATTTTAGGTTCATTTTTGCTTTAATCGATTCTGAGTTACAGTAAATTATAAACTGATTTGTTAAGAGCCAGTGCCTTGCCATATATAGGTAATGTTGGTGAAATAGTCAACAGTGTCAGTTTTCCACTTGTCTGAGAACATAGATTTGTGAGAAAGTGCATTCACAGCTGGAAATTAAAATATATTACTTATCAGAAAACCAGAATGAACCACACACACACACACACACACACACACACATTTATGGGGTCTCTTTTATCCATCTTATTTTACTGTCACACCACGTTGTTTAATGGTCCTTTTGAACAAACAAAAAGAATGTCATAGCGTTTTTTGTGTTATTATTCTGTCATGAAAATATATGATGTTTTCCTTTGTATTAAATATACAATATGTGTACTAGCTTGATTGTAAACTTGTAAAAAACAAACATTTAAATGCACTTGTCTTATATTTAATTTGTTTTATGGCTGGTCGTCAGCCACATCATAGTCCTTTGAAGTATTATGAGCATTTGGATAAAATCTATGTATATAGTTATTATTTTGAGCAAATTCTCTAAAAATATTGTTTTTTGTTTTTTGTCATTTACATACTGGAATTCTTAATGTGTCTGAGTTGTCGCTTTAAATAAAGGATCTTTGTCTTAAAGCTCAAAATGACTAATTGTGTAGCATAAACCCGGGAACAGTTATACTTAAAAATCAGCTGAGAAAAAAACACATAAAGGAAGAACGTTGGGGTTTACGTTTTTGACCTTAATTTTGTTTTAGATAGATTCTTGTGCCTTGATGAAATTAAACATATTGTTGTGATCATTGAGCTGTCTCCTAAAAAAGATGATCAAATTGACAAACAGATGGCAGTTACTACACAGAGAACACATTTATTTAGTAGTCCCTGCTAAACAGACCTCTTTTAATCCATGAATTAAAAAATGGAATTCACCAAAACTACTGTAATTTCACACCCAATTAAGATCAATGTAAATGAAATCAAAATCAGTTATCAGCTACACAAATGGTGGTATACACAAAACAGTTTGGAGTACAGGCCTATTGCTGCGGTACAAGTGAAATAAAACATTTTGGGATGCCGTTGTTGGTAAATAATCAACTCCAGGGTGGTAACAGTAATTCCGCTTCACACCAGGCAGCATCAAACCACACCATTGTTGATTATTTTCCTACAACAGCATCCCCAACCCCCCCAGTGTTTTATTCCTTACTTAGACTATAGCAAGTGAATATTACAGCTGTTCATGACATGAGGACAATTATCAACTCTACACCTTGTTTTTGCACTCTTATCATGGAACATATGAACTATGTATGTGTTTAAACCTTATACAAACAGATAACGGATTAAAAAAAGTACCAAAAAACAGTCATTTTAATAATAATTGTACACAAATACACACGTTTCTACAGGCTATAATGCCTATAAACATTAGCTATCATTAACATTTGAGCCATCTAACAAAATATGTAAATAGGGGAATTCCTCTCACTATGACCTCTTAGAGGAAATAATTAAATGAGCCCAGATTTAGGAATAGTGCATTACCATTTACAAAGTACGTGTTAGTAAAATGTGGGCTTTTTAATTTTGATTTCTATGTCAGTATTTATGATAATCGTAATACTGTCTACCCAGTACACCCCCGAGTTGCAACTTGGTACGTCCCGAACCTTTTAAACCTGTTGTCCAAGATGGCGGCGGTTGGCGAGGTGTTTACCGGCGGGTATGGCCTATCAGGACACGACCCTGGAGAGCGAGCTTCTGGAGCATTTCTCTTGTTTATCTGTTAGCAGGGATGAAAGTGTAATTAAAAACGAGCTCCATGACTCGGATACAAACCCGGGTTTGTTACATTTAAGTGACGAGGTGCTTATTGTGATTTTAAATCACCTGGAGCCGGTGTGTTTGCTGAGGCTCGGCAGCACCTGCTCCAGGTTGTTCCGGGTTTCTTCCTGTGACTCGCTGTGGACTCGCCACTTCCGGGTAAGTTTTATTTTCTAAAAAAGTCTACAGAAGGTTTAGTAAAAGAGCAATTTTTTGAGTAAACACAACGTATTTGAGTCTTATACGCCTATTTATAGCTCTTTTTTGTTATTATTGGGTAACACAACAGTGGTAATTGACAAGCAATTAACACAAATTGGCTCCAATTAGCGTCCTGTTAATGATATTCATAGTAGCAGGTGGCTTCTGGCTCCACCTACTTCACTAATGAAGAGCTTTAAACTTAAATATATATTTAATTACAGAGCTCTGTATACCTTGAAAAAAACCTTGATAATACTCTAAAACTATATGAACAAACGCAAGGCGGTGTTTCCAGCCAGGTGTGTATATAAATATATATTTAACTGCAAAGTCTGACATCAGTCTGGCAACACAGAGTGTTAGTTAGCCACATTAGCATTTTTGGCAAAAAGGTTTATTTGAGCTTGACTCGGAGGAAACGAACATTATTATTATTATTATTATTATTATTATTATTATTATTATTATTATTATTATGTCTTTACGTTTAGGCTTTAAGCTGTGTAGGGTATTGTGTGTGAGTCCTTGTTTTGGGTGCCATTTGTGTCTCATTGATATTATATGTATAAATATGTACTGTATGTGAGGTTAAGACATTTTAAACAGGTAGATTGTAACAACTTCACAACAACCTTTGTGCATGTTTCAGATCAATACCTTCAAACATCTTCAGCACCTTTTCCACAAACAGCATTCTGGCAGCCCCAGCTCACTATTACTACACTTCACCTTGGAAAATAATCATTCAGATGCTTCAGAAATATCATTTTTGCATAGCATTAATGTGTGAATCCATTACTTCTGCTTGAAACATCCTTCTCCATGACTCCTCCATTATAGTTTATGAAAAATGTGCACTTTAGTTCCACAGCGTTCCCTCAACCCCGGTGAAATATTTGGACTATTCCACAAGCCGAATGTTCAACGGAAAATTTGAAGCTCATGAGACGAAGAAAATTAAGTTCTCATTCTTTATTTTCTAAGATATTGTGATATTGACTGATGAGATCACATTGAAAGTACAAACGTTTTACCCAAGTTATAGATTGAAAATAAATTATTAATTCAAAAATAAATGAAGTACATCATTAGAAAGCCTAAAAGATATTTGCTTTAAAAAACTGAGAGAGAGAGATTGTATGAGATATAGAGTAATATAATTTGAAAGTCTAATTGTATAGTCCTTAGATTCAGTTTTTTAAAAAATAAATTTTAATTTTAGGGCTACATGACACTGCAATCTTGGAAACACCCTTATAACCTATTATAATTATCTCAAAGATATAAAGCTGAATTTTTCCTGAGTTAATTGTTTCATTTAGAATGTTTGCTTATGATTAAGTGACTCTTTCCTAATAACTCTTTTTGAAATGTGTGTGATTAGGACTCGTTTGGGGTAGGCCTGCCGAACATCACCACAGCCGGTTACGCTGCCAAAACCGCCTTTCGTTTAGTGTTCATGTGGAGATCCCTTTTCCGAAACATCCACTGTAACCGATCCCTTCAGGAGAAGCTGTTTGCTGAAGTGCCGTTCCCTCCGCATGCGTACTGGACACAGTGGCTTGTGATGGAGGAGCGAGTGCCTTTACCTGCCGCACAGCTGCCGTGTGCTGACGTGGAGAAGCTGTGGGGGATGCCGAGAGAGCTGTTCACCGAGAAACTTCACGGTAGTCCTGTCACCTTTCCTCAGATCACACCGACTCATGGAGGGCTGCGTAAGAATCAATGATGTCCTACAGACATGGGATCAGAAAGTGCCTGACATGCAGGAGATTTTCACGCTACCTTTTTTCCAAAATTTAATTCTCTTCACAGAATATCTCAAACTGTTGTAGTGCAACATAAAACCAAGGTTATGAAAACCTTTATGCTTTGATTTCAGTGATCATGTAGTGTTTATCTGGCAATACAGTTATGCCACAATGCTGTTGAATACCTGATTCTGATTGGCAAGGTCTTGGTTAATTTTCTATAACAGCAGCTCTGACTGTAGTTCAAATCACAGGTTTGTTAACACACTCGTTCTAATGTTACTGTTTCTATAGTAACAGCTAATTCACCTAGTTTATTTTCCTATAACTGCACATCCTGATGTGTTTTTCCTTAGTTATCACTGACCTCATGCAATAGGATCAGCAAAGCCTAGCCAGTGTTGATGGCTTGTCCCCTATCCATCCTTTAAAGCTACAAACTGTTTTTCTGTTAAAAATGATTGGGTTTTTTTTGTTTTTGTTTTTGTTTTTTTTAGAGAAACCAGAAGGCGATGAGACGCTCAGGATGGAATGGAGGGAGTTGTATAACATCGCTGTCACTCATCATGGCAGTACAACAATGCTCTTTCACTACGTTCTTAAGCAGCACCGAAGCAGTGGTAAGTAATCTGTGCCCTCTCTTCATTCCCCAGGGATCAGTGCTTTACGGTCAAAGGGAGATTTGCATGGCCATACTTGTTCCATTAGGTCTAAATCTGCTTTTTTTGTGGGTAATTATTTCCATTTTAATAGCCAGTGGACCTGACTGGGGCTCACTGGAGAAAATAATCATTAATATTTGGTTCAGTATTGAAATCCTTGTTTATCACAAATAACCAGCCAAATTAGGATCTGTGGTGTTATAACATTTTTCTCATTTTGAATCAAACAGGCTTTCCTCATCTCTAAGGATGGCTACAATACTTAAAGCTAAAACTCTAATGATGCTCATGCTCAAGTTTCTGTTAACACAATTAGTACTTTTTGAGACAGTAGTGTACAGTTACAGAAGAGAAATGATTTATAATTACACTATCCAGTGTCACCTAGATGAGGATGGGTTCCCTTTCGAGTCTGGTTCCTCTCAAGGTTTCTTCCTCTTGTTGTCTCAGGGAGATTTTCCTCACCACCATCACTTCTGGTTTGCTCATTAAGGATAAATTAAAAAAAAAAAATCTAATTTATATCTGGATTTCTGTAAAGCTGCTTTGTGACAATGTCATTGTTAAAAGTGCTATATAAATAAATTGAATTAATTTGGATTGAATTGAAAAATTCTTAATTCTTGTTTATCAAGCTGAATGACAATAAATTTTGTAATGTACAAAATTATATAATCATTATTTACACAATCATCATATAGTAATCATTTACACAAGAAATTCAGTTAGTTTTGGAGGTGGGATTCCTACGAGAGTGGTTTTGCTACCCCTTTGTGAATGTTGGATCCACAAATCTGGCATTTGCAACAATTTTTTTTCTCCTTGAAGTGCCATGATTGTTTTTAGAAGACCTTTAGTCATGACCATCTTGTGTGTGCACTCCTGCCCTCTTGCCCTACCAAAAAGCAACGGAAGCCTTTTGAAGGAAAAATACAATAATCCAATTTTTTGCACTGCTGAGTAACTTCAAAGTGCCGTAATGGGCTGCTGAGTGAAAAGAGCCTCCTTTGTCTTGCTACAAGACTGACTCATCTTTTCAGTCCTTATTCTCTGTCCTGTCTGATTAGTTTGTGGTCTTGGTTTTTCTGTTGTTTTTCACTGCCAAGTGACTTTTTAATAAAATACAACCAATAAACCAAAATGACAACATTAATCATTTTCCATTTTCTATAACTTGTGGACCAGAATCTCATTTCAAATGGCTTAAAAAAAATGCAGCATGAAAATTCAGTACTGTTTGGGATGTTTACTGTATACACACTTAAATTTTCCCCTTATTTGCTTTACACACACATCCTCTGGCTCTTCTAGACCATTCTGACCTGGAGTCAATGTACCGCCAGTACACCCAGTGCAGGTTCCAGTGGCTCTTCACTTACTGGCTCTTTCGCCAGCCGGCTCCACTAAACCGCCAACTCAGAGCCATATACCTGCAGTGGAGGAAACACAGTAAGAAGAAAGTTTCCACATGGGGAGAAACAGTGTGTGATGTGAGATACCTGGCCTCCCTCCATCCCATCACCAGCGACTACTGGAGGGGCAAATTGGCTCGGGGAGACGAGAACGTCGGTGAGTTTGGGTTTAAAACCTTTCTTCTGTGCAAATAGTGAACACCATTGTAGGGTTTTTAATAATTAATAAAGGGTTCTACTTTTTATTGTCCATTATTATTTATAAAAGCAGCACAACCATCCAAATGATGAAAAAGGAAAATGTGTAATTTCAGAGTTGGGTGGGAAATGGCTGAACATGAACCATGTATTGAACATTTGAAAATAAACATGTGATCAGAACTAGATGCTTGTTTATGGTCAATGATTGAAGACTTGGTCAATCATGGTTGTTGATATATCTTCCACCTCTCCATGCAGGGATTCATACAGTGGGAAACTACTTCTCCATGTGCAAGTCACTAGTGGCCTGGATCCTCGGCCGTGACTGGGGCAGACTGAAACGCAGAAAGGTACAAACACCCTCCACTCTTATTAAAGAGAACAAACTGTAACGAAGCTCAGTGCTTGGCTGTCCTTCCTGCCTCACCACTTAAAACCCACACAAAACACGACAAACTAAATGAACAGCCCGTTCTCGCATATTAGAACATACTTACATCTGAAGCGCTGAAGCAGCTCACTTCAAACTGCACTCCTGGTCAAAAATGCAATGCAAATTCCAATTTCTCTCTCTTCGTCTCTTTTTATTTAGGTGAAGTTTATATGAGCTCCTGCAGGGCATGGCAGATCTTTAGGTATTCCTGTGGTGTACATCTCCTGCCATTATGTGTCTTCAGTTCATTAGTTTATTAGCCAGTGTCTGTAATTTCACAGGTCACAGCATGAGCAGGCAACAGGAAACACTCCCCTTCGTCTAATGGCTGGCTAAACGGATAACAGGCGTATCAATATGCGTCCTATTTAATTGTGCTGCGTGTCTGAGCATGCACCTTCTCCATTTTACTGCCACTTTAATAGAATTAATGAGCTGCAGTTCAAGGAGAAGTTGGGAGGACGAGTGAAGTTGCTCCTTTGTTTTTAGCATAGATATGACCTTTAGGAAATGGTCATATTTTTAATGTCTGACTGGGTTTTTTTTTTTTTTTTTTTTTCTCCTCCCCTCCCCTCCCTCACTTATGCGTTTGATCCAAACAATTGCTGATAAATTTTAAATGTAATGTGTATTATGGATGTGGTGATTTTCCATTTTTAGTCTGATGCCCATACCAGAGCTCTAAATATCAGCCAATATTTAATCCTGCTTTTCCTGCTCAGTGAAAGGCATTTTTCATCCTGATCTTTATCCACATACGGGAAGTAATACATTCCCCTGCTGTGAGACAAGAACAGAAAACCTGCTTCCTCCAAACTCGCCAATAATGGATGTCTAATGGCTGTTGTAAAACTGTCAGTAAATGTATAAAATGTGCAAATATATAGCAGAAATGCAAAAGTATAGTCATTACACTTGAACAAAAGTTGTTAGGGTGAGAATGCACATAACATCTTACCAAAGACGTCCTTCATCTGACTTTTATCCAACTTTCCAATAGTGGAGAAATTTTTTAAAAATCTGATTACTTGCACTTTCCCTGAAGGTTTTGTAGTTTCCATATGTCAACATGCGCTCAAGGAATACAACCACATTCCTCCCTCTGAAAAGTATATTATAAAGTAGATTGTACTTCAACGGACAGGCAGTTCTTTTCCCAATATCGGGAACCATGAAGAAATTCTCGTCTGTGGTTTTC
Source organism: Pangasianodon gigas (assembly GCA_022758105.1). Taxonomy (NCBI): domain Eukaryota; kingdom Metazoa; phylum Chordata; class Actinopteri; order Siluriformes; family Pangasiidae; genus Pangasianodon; species Pangasianodon gigas. The sequence continues at coordinate 15,949,836 of CM040472.1, read as the reverse complement.
ACACATACACTACAGGTGTGATAAATGGAGATCAGGTTAATTATAACAAAAGCAATTTAATGGATGCGTGTGTGGACATGCTGTTTGCCTGTTGTTGTTGTTTTTTTCCACCCAGTGATGGAACTTATACTCCTAAGCATAAAAAGAAGGTTCAGGGTGCTTTCACACTTGTAACCTAAACAACAATGCTCTGACCAGTGTCTGCTAACTAACTAGCCTAGCTTTCTCTCTGCATTAGATTTATTATGAGTAATAAATATGAAATAAAATCACTCTGGTGATTTTAGGTTTGTTTGCTTGTTTGTCTTTTTGCAAGTTTGCAGGTAAAGTGGCATGTCACGTTGCATACTAGTGAATGTTGTTATTTTTAGTTACATTTCAGTGTTGGAATATTGGTAATGAGATTTTTTTTTTCTTCTTTTTTTTTGTGAAAGTCTCCTTATATTTCTCACTAACAGGACTCATTTTTCACTGACACTTTGTCCTCCATGATTTTCTTGCTTGTTTTTCTTGCTTGCCCCCAACTGGTGACCTGTTCGGTACATTTTTAAAAGCAGCCACATTTCTCCTGCCTTGTGTTCACTTTCCATAGGATTACATGTTAAATGTGTGCTGGTGGTTGAGGCGGGGAGAAAGTGGCAAGCATGAAAGCAGCCTTGGTTGTTTCATTCCTTCACAGCATGTATAAAATTGATGAAGTGGTTAGAAAATGTCAAATCCAATTGAGTGTTTTCAAATTAATATCGGTCCAGTTAGAATTACTCTGTATTGGATAGATGCATCTCTACACTCTGAGGGGACAGAAATGGGTTTCCCAAGGGTTCTTTGTATGGTTAATGATTCTAGCTTTATGAAGAAGTGCTACTTATGTAGCCTTATGTAGGGTTCTTTGTAGAACCTTCAGTGTTTTCCAGTGTTTTAGCCATTTTTCCCCTCTAAGAGTATGACTTGCATTTAACTACAAATTAAATTTTTCCATCTTGTTGCATAGACAAGCTTTTCAAACTGATTTTCTTGAATAAAAAAGCTAAATTATTTCATATATCCCAACTGCCTCCTAATTATTCATACTCAGTTCTAGAAAAAAAACACCCTAATGGGCTATTTGGTACCCTTTGACCCTGAAACACATAACTGGGCTTACTGTATCTGGATTTATACCACAGGACCATTGAGTTCTCGATTCTGATTGGTCAGAAGGAGTTGACTGATTTTCTGTAACAGCAGCTCTGACAGTAGTGCAGCCAAAGGTTTATACAGATTTATATTAATGCTCTTGTGATATTACTGTTTCTGTAGTAACAACTCATTCACAGAGACTTGTGCTCCACATAAACAAATTTAAAATGACTAATTGTTAATATGAAGTTATCTGTGAGGAGACGTTTAACATTTGGGGAAGGAGTCTCCAGTGTCAGAGCATTGTAATAGTCAAACTTTAAGTTTTCTGACATCTTCACAGCAGAGGAATTCTTAACTTTGAGAGGAAAAAATAGGCTGGTGAGGGAACTACTGTTTATCTGCTATAATGTAAATAATAACAGGTACTAACTTGTTTAGCAGATGTTCCACTACATTAAATGTAAGTATAAATGGATGAAAACGACTCATACTTTTATAAATAAAAATTGTAACCGTTGACAAAGTGCTGTAGTACAAAAGGAATTAAACACTTCAGGACTTTTTGTTATTGGGAAAATAATTAACTTCAGGGTGGTATCCGTAGCTCCACTTCCCTTTGGGCAGTGTCACACCACCCCATCATTGATTATTTTCTTATAACTGCATGCCCTCAAGTGTTTATTCCTTACATAGTTGATTAGATATTTTGACAGTTTTTCATTATTATTGAAGTTCGCAGGTAGGTTTAAGTGCTGTTTCAGTAATGACCTGAGGTGCATGTGTACATTTGAGAAATTCCCATATGTTTAATGATTCAATTTTCTGTGTAGAACCCTAGAAGAACTCTCTTATATAAATATGGTTGAAGAAGAACCTATTTAAAATATCACAGCCTTCAACTTTCCAACAACTTTTTTTTTTTTTTGCCCCAGCATGGCTGCTCTTGTTAGTGTGGTGTAATATGCTGGCAGGTTTACGAGGACACTCTGGATGGCGTGTACCTGCTGCTGAAGAGAGAGATGCAGGAGAGGCTGGTGGAACACGAGAGGTTCTGGCAGGTGGCCAAAGTGCAGATGAGCCGAGTATGCACTCTGGAGGAGACGGCTGTGAACTACGTCAACTGGAAGATGATAGAGACGCTTCCCTATTACAAGTAGGTGCTGAGCTTCACCTCTCTGTGTGCGAATGCTGAAGGGATTTAAGGGGATTTAAATATGAGCTCTGTTACAAAAGAACATCTTGGAAACTAGCTTTAGAGTTTATTATTGAGTCTTTTCCCTCGGTGACTGCTTGATACTGATTGCTTGTGTTAGTGTTCAAAAGAGGTTTTTTTTTTTTTTTTTTTTTAAATAAGCCTGCACTCACCCTCCCTGTATATTTCTAAAGTTACATTTCTATGGACAATTAAAGCTACTCCTAGGGGGAGGGGGGAAAAGAGAGAGAAGAAAAAGTGGAAGAACAGAAAAATAGAACAAAAGAATAAAATATGTCCATCAGCAAATCAAACACCGTTTCACAGCAAAAGAGGGAGGATTATAAAAAAAATACAAAGAGAACACCAAACAGTTTCTTTTTAAATTAATTTCTTGGATAATAGAAGGAACTATTATGATTTGGATAAGGGTGTTGCTTCCATTTAATGCTTGTCAAGCTCAGTGTTTTTCTGCCCCAGTGCCCTTTTTTCCTTTCAGGCAGGGCTTTGAAGCTTGTTGAGCTCTCAGTGGGAGAACTGGGCTGCGGCTGGCAGCTTCAAACACACAGCCTGCAGTCAGTCACAGGGCGAGATCCACAGCGAGTCGACGCTGTCTTTTTGAAGTGTGAGGAGAATAAAACTCTGCTCTAAAGCCAGACCAAGCCATTTCCATCAAAGTGAACTGACTACAGTCAGCTAATAAGAAATATTAAGTGGAAAGTTAGTATGAGGAAACCTTTAAATCTGTCCACCTTTTTAAATGGAGATGAAAGTGATGGATCATACAGAATGTAACGTGTCACTGTAAACCATATATTTTAGTCAAAAAAGGTCAGCATTATTTTTTTTAAATTCCACATTTATGTAGGATACATATGTTCAATATATTTGTATACTGTACACTGGCAAAGCTATAGAGTAAAACCTAATTAAAATACAGAATGTAAGGAATAAATTGTTTAGAGTGCTGTTATAGGAAAATAAGGTGGTGTCATGCAGCCCAAAGTGAAGTGGAGCTACAGTTACCATCCTGACGATTATTTTCCTGTAACAGCACATCCTGAAGTGTTTTATTCCTCTTATACCTCAATGATTTACCAGCAATTACATGATTTATTTATTAGAGAATGACACATCAAGCTTTTTATCCGTTTATTGTTGCATTCAATGTTGTGGAATGTCCATGACATTTTATAGCTGCTATAACGCAAGTGATTACAGGAATCCTTTCTCACCAGCTCTGTTTATTCCTCTCCTGGGTTGAGACAAAACCTACACCTTGAAATGTTAGAAACCACAAAGTGTAAACTCATCTGTTCTCAAGACTTGTGTCTGAAAACTTAGTTATAGCTTTAACCTCTGATTGTTACAAAGCGCTGACACTGGAGACTCCTTACATACGGTAAATGTTAAAATAAACGTCTCCTTACAGAAAACTTCACCATAATATTTGCTACTATAGAAACAATAACGTTAGAAAGAGCAGATTTGTCTATATATATATATATATATAAAATAAAATAAAATCCCTTTAAAATATTTGTAGCTATTGGAGCATATACACTGATCAGCCATAATATTAAAACCACAGACAGGTGAAGTCAATAACATGGATTATCTCTTACAGTGGCATCTGTCAAGTGGTGGGATATTTTAGGCAGCAAGTGAGCAGTCAATTCTCAAAGTTGTGTTGGAAGCAGGAAAAATGGGCAAGCGTAAGGATCTGAATGATTCTGACAAGGGCCAAATTGTGACGGCTAGACGACTGGGTCAGAGCATCTCCAAAACGGCAGGTCTTGTGGGGTGTTCCCGACATGCAGTGTTTAGTACCCACCAAAAGTGGTCCCAGGAAGGACAACCGGTGAACCGGCAACAGGGTCATGGGCATCCAAGGCTCGTTGATGCCCGTGGGGAGTGAAGGCTAGCCTGTCTGGTCCGTTCCCACAGAAGAGCTACTGTAGCATGGATTGCTGAAAAACTTAATGCTGGCTATGATGAAAGGTGTCAGAACACACAGTGCATTGCAGCTTGCTGTGTATGGGGCTGTGTACCAGCAGACCGGTCAGAGTGCCCATGCTGACCCCTGTCCACCGCTGAAAGTGCCTACAATAGGCACATGAGCATCAGAACTGGACGATGGAGTAATGGAAGAAGGTGGTCTGGTCTGATGAATCATGTTTTCTTTTACATCATGTGGACAGCCAGGTGCGTGTGCATCACTTTCCTGGGGAAGTTTGAATGTTATGGCTGATCGGTGTACTTGGCTAACAATATAGTCACACTGAGCAGTAGTTACTTCTGTAACAATAGTCCCAGTGCATTTGTTTGAGGAAAGCTAAGCTATACCTGCCAGTGATAACTAAATATATTGCTCAATCTTGAATCCGTCAAAGGAAGGGTTTTAGTTGTATAGAGGTTATTTTTGAGACATTTAAAAACAAGTTAACCCCTATGCTTTTAAAGGTATCATCTTCACTGAGGGTTTTTAAGCTGGCTTTCTTTCTTTCTTTTTTTTTTTTTAATAAATATTGCACTTTGTTTAAATTTTTGCTTTGTTAATGTTGTTTGCGCTTCCCAGAGATTCAGAACAAATTAGTGTTGTGTTATGCTAATTCTGTTTATAAAACAGACCCTAAAAATGTTACAGCTCAATACCTATGATCTGTGTTGATTGCTCTGCAGTTTTGTGATGGAAATTGGCCTCTTCTGATCATTGTCCCGTAGAGCAACCTGCCGTCTATCCTTACAAAGAATTCCTAAACAGGGTGCCATTTAAAAAAAAAAAAAAAAAAAAAAAATCATATGTCAAAATAATTCATCCAAACTGTACATCACAATTTCTTTTCCACTGTAACAGTTTTGAAAAAGGGCATTTTGAACTTAAGACTTTTAAAAAATGACAGCATTCAAAGTTTCTCTTTTTTATATCCACCCAGTACTTCAAAAAAATATGAATGACTCAAAATGGCATCTGCTGTTTAATCATCGTCTCGTTGGTCTGCTGAAGTAAGAACACACATTGCTCACTCGTGTCCTAACTTTTAATCACAAATGATACATGGCACATTATTAACCAAGGCAGGTTTAGGGAAAAAATCAGCAAAAAAACAAGCAATTCATCCTGAAGAGATGTTTAATAAGTGGAGAAGTCATAAAGCGAGGCAGGTGAATTTGTTTTATTTTAGCCGAATTTATAATGCATATTCATGTGAAAGTGAAGATGAAATCTGAGAATGCGTTCTCTGTTGTTTAGGCTGTATTTGGTGTCGGGTAACAGCGTGTACCTGCAGCACGTGCAGGGTTTCCTGCGCAGGAAGAGGATGCTTCATGACTGGATCTACCTGGAGGACAACACCTGGCTCAGAGAGCTGCTCCCTGAGGAGCTCTTCACACTGCTGGAGTTCGACACCAAGATCTCTCAAGGCAAGTTCACTGAGCTCTGTAGATCAGCACATGAACACGAGGATCTCGGACACATCCTGCATGATCCTGAACACAATTAAACATTTCCAACATTCTGGAGTTACAGTATTCGATTTAATCATGCTGCTGGTTTTATTAGATAAAAGAGATGGAAAATATTTAACACTACAAAGCAGCTCAGAAGTTCAGAAAATTCCAATGTGCAAGTGTAAAAATATCTTTAAAAAAAAAAAGAAAAAAAAAAACCTGCCAGAGTGCTAAAATTGTACTGACACACACTCATACATGCTGTATATTAAGTACCATGTTTTAATGTAAATGTCGTCACTACAACAGTCAAGTTAGTCCACAAGAACATCTGAGAATAAAACCTCGCTTTGTCTCGTATTGAAATGTTTTGTGGAAAAAGGTTTTACAACCTGCCGTGGCCTTCTTTTTTTCTGTCACCGCTCCTAGTCAGTGATGTGACATTCGAGGAATGTCCGTCCTTGCTGAGCAACCCGAGACCTTCAGGAGATAATGTTAGCCATTTAATGTCTTCTTTTTAAATATATGAACGTGCACCACTGAACTTTACCTTTTTCATTTTTGACAGCTAGCTAAGGTACTAGTAGCAGAGCAAAAATATACTAGCCAATTACAGGCTTATTTAGCCAATAAGATCCAATTAAGTAACTCATCAGGAGGGCTCAGCCATTTAGATTTCAGCTTTAGTTTTCAGCATTAAGGTTTATTATCATGTTTTTTTTGTAATGTGTTGTATTTGAAAGGCTTGGCATGAACCTGTGAAATCTTGCCCCAGTTCATGAGTTTTCAGAATATCATAATTAAATAATAATCTAATAGCTCCATCACATTAGCTTCATGTTTGTCTGAAAGTCCAGATTTCTTCAGAGAGTCTCTTAGGCTGTGTTCACACTGCAGGTAAAAGTGACTCCAAAAAGGTTTTTTTCCCCTTCCCCCCCTCCTTATTTGTGAGCAGCAAAAATCACAACAAATCTGATGTCAATTCATCTTTGCTCACACACAGGGGCAAATCTGATTTCTTTGTTTTAGACTGATTGATTTCTAGTGAACAAATTTGATTTATTTCTTCAGACTATAATCAGAATATAGACACAGCCATGTGCACACTGAACAGTACAGTTAGCTAGAGAACACATTTTGTCATGGGTAATGTTTTATTTTAGGGCAATGTCTAGTCATGGACATTTCTAGTGTAGGCAACTGTTAAATAAATAAACAAACAAATAGTAGGAAAGGAGACAATTTTTTTTTTTTTTTTGCTCCCTGCCTGGATAGATTCTCCTCTGACTTCCTGCTTCTTGATGTTGGAAATTTACAAGCAAAAAAAGTCATGCATTAAATGATAATCACACACAGTTGCGTATACAGAAATCCGGCCAGACATTTTAATATCTCAAACTGCATTTAAATGTGATTTGGTATTGTGGTGTTTTTTTGTTTTTTTTTTTTCCTTTTTTTTTTCTTCCTCCCTCCCTTCTTGTGTGGAAAATCAGGAAAAAAGCTGTCTGTCCATCATATCTGGTCCTGAAATCCAATGTTTTCAGCAGCCAAACCTTTGATTAGTTATTAGAATTACTTTTCATTATTTCAGTAACTCTTCTTCTATCAGCAGTATCTGCGTCCTCACTTATTGTCCATTTAATGCTATATTTAATTAAAAATTGAATATGGCCACACACATGCTTGTATTTCACCTTTTCACCCTCATCTTTGAATTCATAGCTGTCCTCCACTGCACATAGATGTTTTAATAATTTTTTGCATCAGCTCTGATCACTTGGAGTGTGAATGTAGCCGTATTGTTTTGCTCCTGAGCCACAGGTGGTCTTGGCGTGGCGCGTGGCGCGTGGCGTGGCTCGTGGCGTGGGGTGTGGCTCTTTGAGTGATGCTGTGGCGTTAATTGGTCTTTGAGTGATGCTGGTGGTTGCTGAGAGACTGGGATTGATTCAGGTCCTGGAGGTGAACCGTAGAAAAATACTTAAATAAATAAATGAATAAATCTGACCTCATTTGCCCTTGCCGGTGTATGAGCCATTCATCATTTGCGAGGTGGTGACGAAACGTCAGTGAAGTCTTAATTAGGATTTATGACGTTCCACTGCACACGTCTCTGACCCTAGGCCACGATGGTCAGTTTATCAGATGGCTGCAGTCCCACAAGTGATTTGTCTTGTTTACCACCTTGGAGAGGAACGTAAATGCTCCAGGTCCTGTTCATTCCTGCATCCTTTACTGAGCTGCATGGTTTGTTTCACAATGTTTTTGCAAAAATGCTCATAAACATATTTACAGGGTGGTTTGGCTTAATAAATAAAATTGACCCCAAACGTAGTTGAGGACCTTTTTGGTGTCTGTTTGCTACTTGGTTTTGGACTGAAGCTATGAGGCTGTGCTAGCTAACAAGTAATGAAATTCTCTCACATAAAATCCTTTATCTATATTATATTAAAATCTATTAAGTTTATCTGTGCAAAATTTGGCTATGTGTAAAATTTAGGTATTTATTGTTTAAGTCATGTAAAATGTTTTAGCTGTATGAGAGGTTTAAGCTAGCTGTATAAAAGGTTTAAGCTAGCTGTATAAAAGGTTTAAGCTAGCTGTATAAAAGGTTTAGCTATGTAAAGTTAAACTATGTGAGGTTTATCTGTGTGCAAGGTTTAGCTATTTAAACTTTAGCTATGTAAGGTTTAGCTGTGTAAAATGTTTACCTATGTAAAGTTTAGGTATAAGGTCACAATGTAAAATGTTTACCTATGTAAGGTTTAGGTTGTCTAAAAGCTTTAGCTGTGTAAACTTTAGCTGTGTAAAAGGCTTAGCTAAACCTTTTATATATAGCTAAACTTTACTCAGCTATGTATTTAAGGTTTGTGTAAAAGGTTTATCTGAGTAACATGTAGTTTACTTTGTAAAATGTTTAGCTATGTAAAGCTAAGCTGTGTGAGGTTTAGCTGTGTAAATTTAAGCTATGTAAAAGGTTTAGATAGCAATGTAAATGGTTTAGGTGTGTAAAAGTTTTAGAAGCGTAAAATATTCGCTTTGTTAAAGTTCAGCTGCATAAAAGGTTGAGCTATGTAATTACTTTTTTAAGTAGGTTAGTAAGTAGCAGAAACCTCCAGCTTCCTGATACGCTTCTGCCTTAAAATTTTTTTGGAGCCTTGAGGGAAGAATGACTTCAAACTGCATTGGTCCAAGATGGCTGTCCCCATAACATTAGTGTTCAGCTACACAGTGAAGTTTTGTTCATGTGTATAGATAATGTCCCACTGTGTCCTAAACCACATCAGTGAACCTTGCGTCACTTTCATTACGTTAGCAACGTTGGTCTCTTAGCTCCACTGTAAAACTAAAGAAATATCAGACACCGAACACACACTTTGGCTGAGTGACTGCACTAAGGGTGCGTGTACATTGTTCCTGTAAGCATGTTTTCTTCTTGTTGTGTTTGTGAACAGGAAGTTTACACGGTGCCTCTGCGAGCGCTCAGCTCAGTCGGCTCATCTGGCTGTACCTGCACTCAGGTGAGCAGCTCTACATGGAGGGAGTGAAACAGACGGTGCTGCAGTACGTTCACGCACGACTGGCCATCAGCACCAACGCCCTCTCAGCAGACCTCTGGCAGCCCGTCCTCAGGCCTGTGTCTCCATGAACTGGCCCACACATCAGGTGGATTTTCATCTGAAATGTTTTTAGGGGACCACATGTCCATTTTATACATTTATATTTTTTATTCATATTTATAATTACTTTTTAAAAAAAAGACATTTTATGGCTCCTGCATATTGCAGTGTGTTTTTTGGGACTGTAGCTGAATTTTAGTTTATGATGGATCTGGCTGGTGTGTGGAGCCACAGACACTGAACTTGATACTTTGTGTAAATTGTGTAAATATTTTTAGTATTATGAATTTCACAGGTCATGATGTCTGTGAGCTATGATGTGCTAAAGTTTGGGTGTGCTCTTGAAAAGTATTTAAATGATGTGCACAGTCACGTCACACGTTGAATTTTTGCTTTTTAATTTTTTTTTTTTGACAAGCAAAATGCTCTTTTTTTATTATCTGATTTGGTATTTTTACATTTCCCCCTTATGAGGTTTTTTTTTTTTTTTTTTTTTTTTTTAAAAACACAACATTGATTATATTCACAAACCTCAGATTTTTTTTTTCTTGGCTGATTCACTGGAGTTGTGGGTTTTTTTCCCCCTGTAATCCTGCGACTATTAAAGTCCCTTTCAACTTTAACTCATTGCCAGTGTTGCTTTATTGCCATCAGAAAATGTTACTTGTTTCAGGAGGAACCACATCCCTGTCCAGTTTTAAGTTTCTTTACAGTGTTCAGAGTTGTGTTTGTAGGTGCTAGTAGAAATGCCTCCTCAAAATAGAACAATTATGGCCCATCCCCAAAAACAGAACAGAAATGCCTTTCACCCAAAAAAATAAATAAAATGGAAATTCCTCAAATAAAACAAATTGCCTTTCCTAAAAAAAAAGAAAAGAAATACCTTCCCTTCAAAATACAATAAAAATGTCCCTCACCCAAAAATATAGACTAGAAATGCCTCCTCAAAATACAATAATGCCCCATCCCCAAAAGTAGAAAAGCCTTTTGCCTCAAAATACAACAGAAATGCCTTTTCAAAATAAAATACAGAAATACCCCTCACTCCAAACAAAAAAATGTAATACACCTCTCAAAATAGATATTCCTTCCCTTCAAAATACACATGATTGCAAGACTATTTGTAGAAAAATATTTTATTTATCTTCTGTACAAATGGAAAGCATATATTTTTGTCCTTTTTGTGTTTTACATGAAAAAATATGAGTCAATACTTTCTGTAAATGTACATAAATAGAGCTTTGGCATGTGGAAAGTCGAGCTGAAAAACTAAAAGCTCAGATCAGCTTTAGATCAGAGTGTGGCTGTGGTGCAGTAAAGCCAACCAGCGGCCTCCAGCACACAGTGTGATCACAATCGGCCATGACAACCACGCGCGTCTGCGTCTGCGTCCCCCCACCCCGTCTGCGTCTGCACACACACACACACACACACTCCATCAGGTTCGTCATCACTTAACCTGAGTAGAAATCTGCATTGTTTGTGCCTATGGCTTCACTCGTCATGCCGATTTCAGACACACCCCGCTGCCACACGCGCGCGCGCACACACACACACACACACACACACACACACACACACACACACACACACACACACACACTGTGTTCAACTTTAACTCTGCTGCATAGATTTATAAAGGCACAGGAAAGCAATGTCTGCTGAATTCTATGCTGGTAAATATGAGGTTGCATAGCATTTTATATGTCCAACCAGCTTCAGAGACCTTCTGTTCCTGCACAATCTCCATCTGGAGCAATAAAACACACACACACACACACACACAAGCTGATCACCTACGACATGCAAACAAAACAACAAAGCTAATATTACTACCTAGGTACATTAGCGGAAACAACTTATAAATAAATATCCAAAAACATTCATTGTCCAGCAACTGTTTGTGCACAGGTTGTCATGACCGAGCTTCATTTCTTCTTTTGTTACTATATTACAGAGAATAAGAAATAGTCCTATACAGGGTCAAAATGGAGGACAAAAAGAAAAGATCCGACTTGAGACGAGACGGCTCTTGTCTAGTTAAAATCCCTTTTTGAAATGAGAAAGCAAAGCGGTTCCACCTTAAGGGTGGAGTCTTAACACTGTCTGCTTTATATACCTGAGAATATCTCTTTGTTTTTTTGCATTGTCGTTTATACGTTAAGTTTAAACTGTAACAAAACTCTGCAATTCTGTTGAGTATAAAATCTCCCGTGCGTCTTTTTTTCCTCCAAGAAATCTAACAATAACATCTTAGCAGTTTGTACACAGCTCTTGATCTTATGCTAATGTGGGAAATCTACTGCAAAAAAAAAAATCTGTTTAAAACCATTACCTGAATTCCAGTACAATTATCATCTGTGACCCATTTGTTCCTCCATGGGTTTGTTTTTCATGCAATCAAGTCTTTCTGCGAGCTTTTCACTGAGTCTGGATTATCATTAATATGGCGTCCTATTAGAAGAAAAACCACCACCACACACACTTGTCCAACAACATGGGGAAAAAAAACAAACAAACATCATCACACTCAAATACAAGGTGCTGAACGGAAGACCACTGGACCGTGTGTGTGTGTGTGTAAATGAGAGCAATCTGCTTCAGTGTCGACCAGCAGCACTCAATGGAGGAGATGAACGTCTTTGGGTGAGACTGAGGATCTGTCATGGTTTGGGCTTTGGAGACGTAAAACAATCAGCGAACGCACTGGAACATCACAAGGCACTTGATGGAGCAGCATGAACCACTTCACACACTTTTCCACACTCTGCGTGTGTGTGTGAGCTGTAACTCCCTTTGCATTGCTGTGATTTCTGAACACCCACAGTGTGATCTCATCACCATCTCGCTCACTTCCCGTATTTTCTGGATTACAAGATCCTTCTTTTTTTTTTTTTTTTTTTTTGCCCTTTAAGTGCATTGAAGATACTAAATTTGCATTACTGTTGTACGCTTATATAAATGCAGCCGATACATGGTGTGAAATCATATGGTTGTCAAGGTGACCACCAAATTGTAGACTCGCAGCGCAAATGTGGATCGTTACATTACGTATGCTAGCAATACACTGAAATACTGTGAAATAAAAATATAATAAAAGTAAACAATGCGATGTGTAGCCTGATTGAATTTAGAGGGCTTTGACTCATAGTCCGGAAAATACGGTAACGAAATGACTAATGGCCTTTTCTGTAGTCCCAATAAATACACAATAAAAAGATCTCAGACGTGGAGATGAACACAGAGCTACAAAGACGGTGTAAACTCGATTCACAGCTTGGTCCAACATTCAGTAGTCAGACGGATTTATTCTCCTTTCCCTTTTGTTGGTGAGAGTGAAGCAGTGGCTCGGCCTCTAGGAGGCGCTCACTGCGTCACACAGTTCTCCCCCATGTCCTGCGCGTAGCGGTCGGAGATGATGGTGCGCAGCTCGTCAATGTCCTTCCTCAGCTGACGCACCTCCAGCAGCTTGGCCCGCACTCCATCCTCCACCAGCGGCTTCTCGCTCTCCTCGGATGAGCAGCTCATCGCTGGAACGGGAAAAAGATTTTATCAAGACATGGCCACAAAAACTCGGGCAATGATTCTGAAAGAATTCTTGTCTTGTACCTGGAGCGGGAACAGCAGTGTTGGTGGGGTTTTAACACTTATTTCACTTTATTACTGTTCACTCCTATATTGCTTGTACAGTTGAAAAATAAAGCTCAGCTTTTTCCACGCATTGTGTGTGTTAATCATCGTGTCAGTTTCTGACCACAGCACTGCTGTTGGACATGTGTAGTTTCTCAACCCAACAGTAACTGGTTTTCCATTTACATATTTTGCTGTTTTTTAAGGAATTTCCAAAAAGTCAGCCAAAAAATCAAATGCGTAAGGACCTATTTCCTTCAGCTACCAGCTACGGTCATGTGAAAATCTTGAAGATGGCGTACATTTGAAATCTACTAAAGAGCTCTCTTTATTATTTTAATAACGTGGTTGTGTAGCCCTATAACGCGTGTCAGAGCGGTCTGTATATTGTAACTCGATGGGTTGTGCAGATTGGGACATCTGGTATACAAACAGTGCAACTGCATTAGATGCATAATTAATAGAACGCTGATATCACACATTATCACTTTCGTGTATCGCGGCGTATCATGTCACAATGTATTGTTAAACCCCGAGTAAGAGCTCAGTGATGTGGTGACGCATTATGCTGTTTTTGCAAAATGAACGTTTTTTTAAAATGTTTTCTCTCCAGCCATGTTTTATTTTAAAAAATTCGCGCACACAGACTTCCATGGTAAGATGTTCAGTGTGTCTGTAGTTTGTGCTTTGGGAATCCTGCGTGGCTCAAACGTGTTGCCTGCTTTAAGTTTTAGGATTTGCGCAGTAAAGTATGTAAATGCTACAGTTTGTGTGTTTGCCGAATGATATCGTGATTTTACTGTTTTTATTTATTTGTAATAAAATTATTGCAGTTGTAAACAAGAACACAGGTATCGAAGAAACTGCTGTAACTGAGTTTCTTAAATATTCTTCAGGCAGAAATCGGGGAGGTGCATCTTGCGTAACTTACAGTCTATACAATACGCTATGTTTATATCTTGTGGACTTGAGGTGTGAAAGTGATTCTTCCATGATTGTGCAGTGTAGTGAGGCGGAGTGCACTAGTGTGCAGGTTAACAGTGTAGTGACACTCACACTTGATGCCCAGCAGCAGTGCCAGGTTTGGCTCTTTGCCCTGCGCTCTCTGGGTGAGAATGCTGCACAGAGCCTTCAGGTCTAGCAGACACAGAGACATTTCCTTTAGCAGAGAGCCCGCTTCCTGCAGCACGGTGCCGTTATCCACATGCTGCTGCTTCTACACAGAAAAACACACACCAGAGAATAATGTTAATAACATGCACTAACATGCAAAAATGTGCATGTTCAAGGAATATGTTCTTTAGTGTTACTCTAATTTACATAAATCAAGTTTTTTTTTTAAATATATAAACTGTGCTCTATAGGGCAAGCACTCTTGTATACATTTTTGACCCTGTTACTGAGCTCTTGTGCTTATAGACATCACAATAAGAACAAGAACACAGATGACACTGGTGATAGTATCCACTATCGTGTGTTATATCTACAACCATTTTTTTTTATATACTGTTTATACTAAAAAAATAAATAAATAATACTGCACAGAACACTACTTCACCTGGAACACAAAACAGTGTCATGTCATGTTTGTGAGAAAATGAAGTGTTTTGGATGAGAGACCTCTTTTACGGTAGGCATATTTTATTAAAAAAAAAAAAAAAAAAAAAAACATGAACAACTTTAATGTTGCTAATATGTGAATTTGTGGTCTGAGGAAGCATCAACGGTTTGGCAGCGTTTTTTTTTAGATGACCTTTGAAGAGAAATATGAAGGAGTATGCGTTCACAATTTTAGCTTTCCAAAGTTCAAAGTTTTTCAAAGTTCAGGCTGTAACGATGTATTTCGCATGCTCTCAGTGTTGGAACGGTTTTTTAGATTTGTATCTGAAAATATTTGTGTGATGGAAATTCCACCTGCTGACGCTGGTCTACTGGAGTGTGTTATTTTGGGATGATGAAGTGCGACTGTCACATCTGCTGAAATGCAGTCTGTGTGTGTGTGAGATTATACACACAGACCTGTGTGTACTCCGTGATACTGAAATAGACTGCTACTGTTTCAATACCTTTTTCTTGTGAGCTGAAACAGACTCGGTGAGTTACAAACTCGCACTGAAGTTCACGTAGCTGCTCAGCTCGATTTAACAGCGAAAGACAGACTGCGGGATCGTTTCCGAGAGCTGCTTTGAGCTGGAGTGCCAGGTTTCAGCGTGATGAGTGATGATGAGCTGCAGCTTTGATCTCAGCTGCTTTCACTGAGTGAATGTGAAGACACCCAACAATAACCATCACCAATTATACAGAAATGAACCTTCACATCACAGTCTGCTTTACTGATTATCCAGATAACGCTGTTAGGTTGCCAGAAGGCCTGCAGGAAAGTTTGTATTTATGTGCTCCTACAACACTGCTGCAACATGTGCAGAACTTCTCTTTTTTTAAGGCCAAGGAGCAGACTCGCTTTTACATTTACAGCGTTTAGTCTGTTTGAGCGAAGTATGAGCCCTTGTGTGTTCTCCTCTCAGTGCAGTTCTTTAAGCAGGTGAGAACACAGCAATCCCACTCAGGACCGAAACAACCAGTCTGAGAGCATCTGAGTGAGGTTTCTGTGAACACTAGCGTGATTTGATTGCAGTGAGAAAGTGATTCAGGTCTGAACTGACTGCGGGAAGTGAATCAAACATGCTGTGTGGGTTGCAGGGCTTTTTTTTTTTTTTTTTGGTGGTGGTGGTAGTAGTAAATGTAAGCTCCTAAACTGAGCCAAAGCACAGAGCAGTTCTAGAGATCTGGACCGACAAACACACAAAGTTTATTTAGCATGAGGTCCGTGTTCTTGGTGCTCGGGTGATTTTTTTTTGCGATTTCTACGCATACATGCCAAAGGTTTGTTAAACTTTTTCCATCACTGTGTTTATTTCTGACCAATGAATGCACGAGTTTACAAGTATGAGTTTAGCTGTACGCTCCCCTCAGCCAACTTTTTTTTTTTTCTTTAATTATTGCAGTGTCAAACTAAACCAAAACAATGAGCAAATGAACCAACAGTCTATAAGGGTCAAAGCACCCTTAACCACAGACGTGTTGCAGACAGTTGTGTCAGAACCCTCCTGTACCTGCTGGACACTCTTAGACAGCATCTCCAGGTCCTCCTCTCTCTCCACGAGCTGCTTATGGAGCTCCTGTGTGATGGCTCTCTCCTTCTGCAGCCTCTTCTCCAGTGCCTGAGAGAGAGAGAGAGAGATGACATTAATTTCACAGAGCACACTCAAGCGGCTCCTCTCTACCTATGCCGCACTTTATCACATTGATTACTGGCAGTCTCACCAGCTGTGTGACCATCCATGTTATTATGCCGCACCGGAAATTGCAGATGTGTTTCTATCAAATGCTGTTGCACTGAATAATATGAACAGGTGACGAAATTAACTCTGGGTTTCATACAGAAAAGTACGGAAGGCTTCTATCAATGTGTGGCGTGTTGGGTTCAAAAATACATATCAAATAAATCATTTGGTTTTGCAGTTAAAGCCAGGTTACTGAGCACTATATCAGCAGCCTTAGAAGTCAATTAGTAGGTTAAAAAATCTTGGTGTGTGCTGTTACAAGGAAAATAATCAACTTTTGGGTAGTAACTCTGCTTCATCTCAGGTCACATCACACCACTCCATCACTGATCATTTTCTGTAATGGCACGCCTCCAAGGTTTTTAGCTTACTCTCTACAAAGTGCTTTATTCATCTTGTACACCACAGTGATTTTCCCCAACGATTACAATTTATGTATTAAAGATCAACTCATCATACCTTTTCTCTGTCTATAGTTACATTTAATGCCGTGGAATGCCCTGAAAACAGGTTAGTTCCTGTTATCACTTACGTTATAGCAGCTATCTCTCTCTCTCTCAAATCATATAATAAGGGGGAAAAAAAAAAAACTACTATAAAAAAATCCCAAGCTCCTCTGTGCTTAAGACTTTCCCAGTGGAAAAAAGCACTGACACTGACTGAAGCCATCTTTTATAAATGTTAAATAAAACGCTTGCATAAAGCTTCACTAGAGCAAAGTTAAAGAACTTGCTAAATAACACATTTTTTTACAGGTCTCTGTGTAAGTTGTTACTTTAGAAACAATAACTTATTTGAACATTAATATAAACCCGTGATCTGCAGCTGCACTACTGCCAGAGCTGCTGTTATACAAAATTAATCAACACCTTCGAATCCAATCAGAATCGAGAATCAACAGTGCTGTGGTGTAAAAGTGAATTAAAAACAGCACCTTGTAATATGTATATTCCTGAAATGTTTTACATAGATTTCTTGTTTTTTAATGCTTTTTTCTTTTGTGTTTGGATGTCTCTTCTTCTCTGTTTAAACTCGGCACATGCCCTCGTTTTGTTTTCTTAGTTTCATATAAATGAAATGAAAAGAGCAGAAGGCTAAAAACAGTCATGAAGAAAGATGATAACGCTGTACACTGTTATTTATATAAAAAACTCTCATTCGGCTCTCTTTATTACAGCATCTCGATACACCAGCTGTTCCGTCTTATCCATATTGATATTAATTTTTTTTTTTTTAAAGAAATCCTGGTTTTCTCCACTGCAGGTTTCTTGTGTGTGCAATTTCAACATTTGCATACAAACTCAGTAACGCAACCCTCTTCTAGTTCTACACTTCTACACACAAATACACCCTACACCCTGTACCCGTGCAGTGTGTGAGATGCGAACACAGAGTTCACAGAGTTCCAGCTGCTTACCGTTAACTCCAGGGTGAGTCTGTCGATCTGCTGCTTCTGGCTGTCGATCAGCTGAAAACAGAGTACAGACTGAGCAATTACCTACAGCTAGAGTCTAAAAGATGAGTGTGTGGGTTGTTAGGTGCACTTTATGTGTGTGTGGGGGAAAAACATTCAGCTGTGCAGGTTGAGTGTACTCAAATAGAATGAAAAACAGCTCAGCTGGGACAGAACAAAAGCCGTGAACTAATAGAGGTAAAAGAGTTTGTTCTTAAAAAAAACTATTTTCTGTCATGATCCAGTACGTGTAATGTGTTGTGAGAGATTTGCTACCGTGCTATTGTGAGACTGCTGTTCCAGGAGCCGCGTGTTCTCCCTCTCCAACTGCTTCAGGTCCAGCATCGGCAACCGCACTCCATCCTCCAGACACTTCTCCACCTTCTCCTGCAGACTATGGCGAGATTAGATAGAGAGGCAGTTAATATCTGACTCGTGTGGACTCGTATAACGCGGCAAATAAACGAGCAAATCGATGGTGCACAGCTCTGGACGGTGTTTTCTCTCATGCTTCAGGATCACAGTTCTTTAACTGTTTAATCTCTACATACACATATAGATACACTCATGGTCCATCGATAATCTTGGCACATTTGTTTTTTTTTATCTTTAAATAAAAACTGGGAAAAAAGTAAACACCTTTTTAATTCATTTTTGGGTTTTTTTGCACACACTAAAACAGCAAATTGACATTTTTTCTTAAAATTATTTATTGACTTGTTTTTAACAATTTCTACTTGTTGCACCACACAAAGACTACAAATCAAATATTCCAAATATGAATCCAAATATGGGGGAAAAAACTACAAACTGCAGTACACTTCAGTGAACAGAGTCGACCTAGAATACTATTCTACACGCTATTCTCTAGTTAAGATGTGTAACTCTGGAAACGCATAAAAAGATATGATAAAAATGGGATCAATATGAGCAGAAATAGATTTTGGGTGATTAAATTATTCATAACTAAAAGCACCTGGAAAATCCTGGTGATTTTTCCAGCTGTCATGTCGTCCTCCTTTGCCATCATGTTCTTAGTGTTTTTAAAATGCATGCAGTAATAGTATTAGCAGTACATCAGGGACTAACAACAGTCTTTAATATTTAATCGAGCCTTCTTGCTGATGCCCAGTGAATACTGATACACACTGGGTCATTCAGGGTCGTTTGTTAATTTTAGCCCCGAAATGAATGTGAAGTGAAGAAAAACAAGGAGAAATATAACATCTTTTGTACTATTTGCTTTTTAAAGGAAAAAAAAATTATTTTGAGCTTTTTTTATTTCAAAATGAAAAACTAATGAACGCAAAGTTCAGACACACACAGACACACGTACACACACACACACCTCTGCACGGCAGCCACCAGCTCCTTCTCCCTCTTGGACTGTCTCTCGATGAGGGCGTCTTTCTCCTGCAGACGAGTTCGGCTCTCCTCTAAGCTCCGCTCCAGCTGCACCACTGTGTCCTGCAGCGTCTGTGCCTTCGCCTGTACATCCTCCAACTGACACACACACACATTAATAATTACACATACACTCAAAGGTAAGGGCTTGTCAGTGAGTGTGTGTGTCTGTGCTTCAGGAAGAAGAGTCATTTTCATTTATACTGATAATTGACTGTGGTAATTCAAGCAGCAGCTGCCTCGTAGCTATGTTAGCTAGCTACCTTATGGGACAACTGGGAAATTTACCTCCACATATACAACACGCAGAAAGTGTAGATAACTTTAGTAAAAGGTGGAGATAGTTAAGGTGGCGTTCAGGGGAAAGTACATAAAGGTCAGTCTATTTTACCAGCTTTGTTTATTCTCTAGTTACGTTTATGTTGTGCAGTGAAGCAAGAAATTCAGTCTCAAATATGGCAACCGTAAGAGAAAAGTCATGTGACTAAAACACTAGGATACTAACCATCACACTGATAAGCTACTCAACATCTGATTCCAGAAGTTACCTGATTTATGGAGTGATCATGTAAACAATACACTAGGGATGAAAAACATGACAGTGTAATATGGATATAATAAACATGATGTAACAATACATCTATCTGAGCAGGGATCGTTAATAATTTTATAACACTGACTACACAACGGCACTGTTACCCCGCTGTGTCAAATAACTAATCAGCCATGAAATTATATTCTATATTTTTATTACAAATGTTCATTTGTTATCATATTGTTTTCAAGCACCATAATATGATGATCTGGCCATATCACTCACTCCTGTAGTTTATATATTTATATCTAATGAAAATATCAACAGATTTTAGTATGATTTTGTTAATCTATGTTTGAATCATGAAATTTGCTACCATAAAACCTATAACATTAAAATTTAAATTAAAAAAGACAGAAAGGACGACATAACTTCATACTTTTTTAATATCATATCCTTTTTTTTAATTTTTAATATTACTACTATGATTTTAGCAAAATGATTCAGTTAATCTAAGTTTGAATCATGAACAGGGAATAAAATCTAGGGAATCAAAAACCATAAAATCTATTAATAATTACATAATTATATTTATATTATAATTATATTAATAAATGAATAGATAGAAAGATAAATGAACAAGACAGAAAGTACATGACATAACTTCATCTTGGTTTTTTTTTTTGTTTTGTTTTTTTTAAATGTCACATCCTTTCTCAATTTATTTTTCAAGGCAGGTTCCAAAGTAAATGCTGAAATGCCATAATTACTGAATGACTCACACAGTCCAAGAGTTTTCTCATGTTTTTAGATCATTTATATGCCTGGAGCCTGACACCAAGCATCTGATTATCCCAAATTCTTTGTAACCATACTCACTGGTAAAAATAAATAAATAAATAATACAGAAAAATACAGAAAAACACTAGTTCAGTAGAAATCTTTAACCTGCCTGCAGCTTACACTGGAGCCCAGGAGTCACATCACTGTTTTTTACTGCCCCCTGTTGGCTCATGTTTTATAGTCTACAGTAACAGTGTGTCATCGTGAACATCCTGTTAAGCCAATTAGCGTAGCTTAATCAGCTGCTGTAACGTCCGAGCGTGCTGATTTCTGTACAGGTAATATCAGCCTGTCACTGAGTGTTTGTTTTCAACAGGAATATTAATTCCTCTCAGTCTGCACATGTTACAGGAGGCAGTGATGTGGATTTAATCAAGGGTGAGTAGCTTGTTCATAAACAATAAAAGCGAGCATGTTGTCACATTAGAGGCTCTTTTAAAGGCGTGTTAGCACAGCCGCGGGGGACAGGCGCCCCAGAACCGGCGTTGTTAATACACAAATGTGTTCACTACACTTTAATCAACTAAACTCTCTGCTGGAATTGATTTAAGGATTAATAGTGGAGGGTTTAGGTAAAGACACGCTGGAACACATATGAAGATCAGCTTGAAGCTTGGAGCACAGCGTGTACGAGCGCAGCACATGTTTCTGTAACTGGGTGTGTGTGTGTTCAGTGTGTATTCTGGAGGAGAAAAAAAAAAACAAAAAACAGGTCTTTGTGTTTGAATAGCGGTCTGACCTTCCTAAGACCCTAATCAGTGCATAAAGAGGGAAAGAGGCAGAAACCACAACCCACCATTATCACAGTTATTATAAATGATGTCTGGAATCCACTGACAATTTTCATAAAATTGGTTATTTGGACTCAAAGCTCAGGGAAAAAAAACCCCTCTGGCTCCAATAAGTATCCAAATTGGATTCAAATATTGTACACACTTAAATAATGTGCCTAGTTTTTTTTTTTAAAAGAGATTTTTTTTTGTGAAAATAAATACATTTTTATTTTTATTCAGAATTTTTATTTATTTTATTTCACTCAGTTTCAGGAACCACTTTGTCTTGGTCAGGCTCACAATGGATACATGTAATGTAACGCAATGTCACATAATGTAATATTGTGTAATGAAATATGTAACGTAATATGTAACGTAATATCATGTAATATAATGCCATGTAATGTAATATTATGTAATGTCATGTGATTTAATATATAAAATGTAATGTTACGGTTATTTGTTTATCATGTCTTACCTCAATTTATTTTATTTTAGCCATCAATGACAGTAAATATTTTCAAATGCCTTGCACACAGCCTAGATTTAGTGTTACTTTATCTTAGAGATTTCAGCCATTCCAGTACAGGACCTGAGACACACTCTACACCAGTGCATGCTCTGCTGCGTGCTGCTGTACAACAGCAACTCTTTTTCAATTCAATTCAATTCAATTCAGTTTTATTTGTATAGCTTTTAACAATGACCATTCTCACAAAGCAGCTTTACAGAAATATATGAATTCAGGATATAAATTTACTCTTTTCACTGTTCACTCTCTCAGAGGAGTCTAAAGATAAAAGCATTTGCCTAGTTACAGCACTCCGGGCCTAAATATACAGTCAGCTTGTTTTGTTGTGAGCTGAGTGATGCCTGAGATTTATTGCGTTTATTAATCACCACCACCTACAGCCCGGTTTTTTTCATAACTCATGCTGTGACACTGGCATAAACCAAAAAAAAAAAAAAAAAAAAAGTTCCACATATTTTATTGCAATGCTTTTTTTTTATATATATATATATTCAGAGTATTTGCTCAGTTCAGCTGAAATAAACAAGTCATTGTGGACACTCGAGCACCAGAGATGCAGTGTACTGATGCGCTGTAACACTGTGTCTCATGATCAGCTATTATTTTATTCCTTATTCAGTTTGGTTAGCATAAGTGATCAAAAGCAGGCAAAATGGCACAGTAGCACTAATGGTATACTGTGTGTGTGTGTGTGTGTGTGTGTGTGTGTATGTGTGTGTGTGTACCTGCTGGGCCTGGGTGTGTACCTCGTCCAGCGAGGGCAGATCTGCCAGGTATTTCTCCAAAGTCTCGATGCGCTGCTGCTTTTCCTGATTCTGCTCCTGCTCTCGCTGACATTTCTTCTTTAGACTGCTGATGTAGCGATCACGGGTCTTCATCTAGACCACACACACACACACACACACACACACACACAAACACTTTTTTAATTAATTTAAAAACTATAATCAAATCAAGATTGTCTTCTAAAAGTGTGCTTGACTGAAAATCTGATTAAAATTAGATACTATAAAGCCAAAAGAAACACGATTTTTGGCAATATCAAGAAAAATTTTAGTAGTGACACCATCGTGTCTCTCTGTATCAATAAAAGTCCGTCATTAATAAATTAACAATTGTGATCCATGTGAAAGTGCTGTAGCATAAGAGGAATAAAACACTTATGGAGGTGCTGTTATAGGAAAATAATCAACTTTGGGGTGTAACAGTAACTCTGATATGCATCAGTCGCATCACACCACCCTGTTGTTGATTATTTTCCGAAAACAGCACACCCCTGTGTGTTATATTCGCGCAGTGGTTCTTCCCACAGTATGTGAGGGAAGTCTAAAACGCAGCAGACCTTCTCCTCCAGCTTCTTGATGTCCTCTGTGTATTTCTGTGTGTTCTGCTTGAGGAACTCTTTGAGGTGGATGACCTCGAGCTCAGCTGAGGCCAGTCTACGCGCCAGCTCTCCGTTCTCGCAGCACAGTGGAGTCTGAGGACTGTGTAGAGACGATGCAGGGCTGTCCAGCGGGCTCTCCTGAGGAGGAACGCCGAGACATAACATCTTTAACACCATCTTTAACACCATCACAGATCAGAAGTTCATCACATTTACATGCATAATGAAGTACCTTTGTTTTAAGCACATATGAGTCGTCACAGCGCCCTCTCTGGTTCTGGAGGACCTGCTGCGCCCTTAACTCGTTTTCCCTGATTCTGGCGTGGAGCTGCATGATCTGCTGCTTTTGCCTGGAAAATACAAAGACGTGAGAAAAAACAGAAAAGAAAACAGGATACAACATAAATGTCATTATCCAACATAAAAGTCATAGTGCAACAAAAGCCACTTTCAAACACACTCTTCTACAATTAACTCTTCTACAATTAAGGTGCAACAAACTTAAGTGTACAGCTGAAAAGGATTTTACAAGCACTGAATAATGTGTGTTTCCAAATGAGTATCGGTATACTCGTTCTGAACACCACACTTAAAAAATAATACTTATGTTTCATAATTAACCATAATCTTAATTAAGTTTGTTACTGCAGTTCAAAATGTGTCCAGTAGGCGGCAGTGATGCATTAATAGTCTGTACAGGTATGAAATATGAAATAACATCGAGAATTATTACCGCAACTAATTTTGATCATTATTGCAAAACGGAAATTTAATAACACACGAGTCTAAAAAATGATAAGCTAAGATACTGAGCCGAACAGCAGAATGTGTAAAGCCACGGTTAAAATAAATACATCAGCAATAACCCACTTGCTTTCAGGGAACTTAAGAAATAGCTGACAGCGTAAGAGTCGTACCTGTTTTAGTGCAACAGAGACAGAATTAAAGTAAGTTAAATATAAAAAATGTGTTTGTAGGTGTTCAGCTTCTTCACTCCTCAGTCCCCCAGCATTATACCTTTCTGTTTTCCATTCCGGATTTCAATGGCTTTTTAAGCAATAACATCTGATTTGTTTAAACACAAACACACACACAACCTGTAATTCAGATGTTAGTATGTTTTTGACAAATAGTTGTCGTTATAAAGTAGCACGTCATTTAGGTCACATGAGTCTTTCTGGAAGATGTCTATGTTTGGGTGAATCCAAAATGTCCCTCAATTTTAACATATAGCGCACTAACGAAGGTGGACAATCCATTATTTCTCACCTATGTGTTACATGAATACCAAAAAGACACGGATACCAAAGTAATGAACGAATACTCGAGTGGTCAACTTATTCAGGCCAGCCTAGTGAAGTGTAAGAAACGTGCCATATTGGATTTAATGCGACTCAATGTTCAAAGTCGGGGATTTTCCTTAGAATCAAATCCTGATTGACACGTTTCCAGAAATTTGTCCAGTTGTTGTTTTGATCGTCATGGTGTTGTTTGTTTAGGTTTTTCCAGGAACAGGTGTATTTATACTGAGATCATATGACACTCATTGCACACAGGTCGACTCCATACAAATATTTATGTGACTTCTGATGGTACTTCAACTGCAACAGAACTAATTTAGGGATGTCACATTGTTATTGATAAATAATTTTGCAAACTCTGATTTCTTTAGGCCTATTTTGTGCAGATTCATGACATACAATCCCAATAAAGTACCACTACAAAATGTGGAAAGGTGCAATGGGGAGAATACTTATGCAAGCCATTATCTATAAAACTTCATGTCATGGCATCGTGAACACATACATCCAGGTTAAATACTGTCTGAAGGCTGTGTGTGTGTGTGTGTGTGAGACTTTAAGCCTGAAAATTACCGTTAGAGCTATGGCGAACATTTCTCGAGTTTATTAAATAGAGTAACAGCACTACATCCTCATCCACTCTTACATACAGTGTATATACTGCACTATTCACACCTTCAGGCATTTATTTCTAAAAGGCAGAAGAACAGCTCAGGGATAAAATGCTCTCATATTCCCTCAGACTTGTTCTGCCTTTCAGCAAAATATGAGAGATGTCATCAAATGAAGGAGGTGTAATGATAAAATGGTGAAAGAGATTCTGACAGCACCACAGGTGTAACTTTAAAAAATGGATGTGTGACATTGCCAAGGTTTTAATACTGTGTGTGTGTTTGCAAGTGTGTGCCCTGTGACAGTGCCAGTTTATGAGCTGAACCCACTTTGTCTGTGTGTGTGAGCATGTTTTTATATCTTGATGGAGACCAAAAGAATAAAATGAACCTAAAAGGATAGGAATATTTGACAGTTTGATCTTTGGCTGCTTTGATTACAAAACTAAAAGAGCCGTAATGTGAGGTTAAGATTCGGATTAGATTTAGGTGTAGTGTAGAATTAATTAGCTGCATTAGTAGTTTTATCAGTGAGAGGTCCTCACAAGGATAGTAACACAAACGAGCGTTTTTGTGTGCACCAGTGAGATGAAGGTCACCCAGCAATCAGGAGTGCACATTCCTCACCACGCACACTAGCACGTCGACACACTGTCATTCACACTCCCTCTCTCTCTCTCTCACACACACACACAGACAAGGAAACCAGATGGCCCGATTCGCTCTCCCGGATCTTCTCGGTTAAGGACACGAGATTTGAATGTAAAGTGAAATTAGCGAATACATCGTGCCAGATGCTCTTGCGTCATCATGCTACCACGCAGCGTTGTGATGTGGTAGGGGGTGCAGATGAAATCCCTCAGTTCATTTCATTTTCTTTGGCTGGAGGCTCTGACATTTCAGCAAGCCCAGTTAGGAATAGATCATCGCTCACCTGTCGATCTCCAGCTCCCGCTGTCTCAGCAGCCCTTCCTTTATCTTCACCAGCGTGTTCACAGGGAGAGGAGCTCCACCCAGCATCTATACAACACACAACACCACAATTACAACAATTATATTACATTATATACACACTTTCCACTCAGGACACACCCTGTCTACACACTGCACAATTACCTATTGTCATTAAAATCGCTTAGAGTAGGAGTTCTTAACCTTTCTCCTAGTGCGACCCCTTTTTGGGGTTAAAAATTATGTCACGTCCCCCAACACACACAAAACACACCCCCCGTAAAGGTGACTCAGTATATTACCCCTGGACAGCCATCATACTTCGCTGGGCTAAAACAGCTGATTATGTTCGGATGTTAATCGACGGTAGTAATCGTCTTCCATTTATCTCTTTTAGCGTTACTCTAATGACAAACCCCACCCCCTAGGTTAAGAACCCCTGGCTTAGAGCAAATGTACCTTTGATGGAAAGAAACTTTCTTTGGAAAGAGTTTTATCTTTTTTATCCAGTGCACACAAGTACAGAAACACACCCTGAATAAATACTGAATTAACTATCTACTTAACAATCTGATTATTTTTAATGATCTAGAATTCATTTTGTGCTGGAGGCATTCAACAAAATCCACAAGATCCACAAGCATAATTTTAAGTATTAAAATCTAAAAATCCAGGAGTTAAATGTAATATTGAAAAATGTATATATTTTTTTATTTTACTACTTTTTTTTTATTTTGATGCTTACTGATGCATGTTCTACTTCTCTATCTATCTATCTATCTATCTATCTATCTACTTACTTCTGGCACATTTTTCATTACAGGTGTGAGCATCTTAGAAAAGATGTATATACGTTAAACATCAATTTTGCCAACTAGAAACTGAGAGAAAAACTCACACACTACCACACATTAAACATACACTGTATTGTGTATATTATCACTTATGACTGTACACAGTCATAAGATGAAAGATTGATATGATGAAGGTTATTGGTATGGTGTTTTCACCATGTTGGAAATGACTGGAGCTTTGTGTGAACTGTGCTGAGAGGAGGGAGCAGGAGCAGAATTGCTAACAGCTGAGCACAGGATTCGCAGCTCACTGCCATTCTGGATGTCTCATGTTACCATGTAGGACAACACAGTCATCCTCAGTCTGGATCCTTTGGTTTGGGAGCTGGTGTACAATGTAGAATTTATGAATAACTATGACAAAAATGACCAAAAACAAACAAACAAAAAAATCATCCACGCTTTTTGGATTAATGTCGCTGTATCACTTAATATATCAACATTTTAATCCCAACCGTGAGATTTATACACCAAGACACATTTGTCATTGATTTATTCAGATGTGGTGTTTAAAGTTTCTTTTAAATATGTATAAGTACCAGAGTTTCCCAGTAAATATCTCACAATGAATTGAAGTAATTAATGTTGCAGATTGTCTTAATATTTAATTGGACTGTGTCACATTAGTTAGCGAGTTAACTAGCTAGTCGGCACATTTCATTTTTCCTGTTTAGCTAGATTTTTGGGTAAGACTGGTGGATCCCACATCATAATAAACATTTCATAAATGTTTATTAATCAGAGTTTTTCTGGGTGTTTTAATGAAACACAGCATTTACATAATCCCAGTCTGAGTCTGTGATTAGTCAAAGAGTTAATTCTTGTGATTTAATGCTGTGAAGCTTGTAACGTGGATTTTCCAAGCTACAACAAGGGAAAAAAGCCACCTTGACTCTGAAAGTCCTATACAGAGATTATAGTAGTGTTGATGCTCAGACAGAGCTAACATGAGATGAGCTTTCAGGGAAGCATCCATGTTTTTTTCTCACTTTGCAGCCTGAACGTATGGAGATTGAAAATGAAGTCATTCCAAACTCAGATTTTCCACATCCAAATTTAATTCTACACAGCATAAAGCTTTAGAGTTAATGGAAATCAATATGTGATGCCAGCCAATTAGCTAACTTTCTGCTTCAAACCAAGTGGGAACTCAAAAATCAAATTGGAATAAATATCTCTGCTCGCAACCCCACCATGGCAGTAACCTCCTGACTAACCGCTTCATGAAGTTGGAAGTCCGGTTATCTGTCTGTCTCTCCCTGTGTGCTGCCAACAATCAGAACCAGGAGCAGCTGCTGGAGAGCTGAAGCCCATTCATTACACCAGGCTGCAGTAAAAATGCTAAATGCCAAGCCTTCCATTGGGATGGCTCACGATTCCTGATTCAGATTCCCTAAACAAGAGCACACAGATCACACAGCAAAACCAAGCTCCCAATCATGCACCTGATACAACGAGTGTGTGCCTGTTAGAGCTAAAAATAGTTCAAGGCCTTGGAAGTTTTACCACAATAAATTTCACAGGTCCATGCACATGTTTAGCACGCTTCCCATTACGAGCTGTTTCAGCTCAGGGTCAGGGATAAGAATACGACTTCTGAGCCTCGTTCACAGAGGTCTTCATTGCATGTCATTAATGTGCCTGGATGTATACACTGGATGTATATTTAAGATGACAGATCAAATCTGCTCAGGCTGAAACAATACTGAGATAGAAAGTAGGCTTAAATGCCATAAAGCAGTAAATTAAGCCAGAGTCTCTACAGTAGAGATGTGAGTGGGACTGCTTTTTGAATCCCAATACAAACCAACTCCCAAAGGAATTCTGACCTACCCGCCTGCTCCCAAAGAAATTCTGACCTTCCCGCCTGCTCCCAAAGGAATTCTGACCTTCCCGCCTGCTCCCAAAGGAATTCTGACCTGCCTGCCTACTCCCAAAAGAATTCTGACCTTCCCGCCTGCTCCCAAAGGAATTTGGACCTGCCCGCCTGCTACCAAAGGAATTCGGACCTGCCCGCCTGCTCCCAAAAGAATTCTGACCAATCATGCCCTCTCCAGAAAGAATTCTAAACAATGATGCTCTCTCCAGAAAGAATTCTAACCAATCCAACCCACACTTGAAAAGAATCTTGACCAATCTTGACGAATCTTCCCCCTCCTCTCAAAAAGAATTCCAACCAAACCCACACACTCCCATCAGAATTCCAACCAATGCCACCTGCTCCAAAAGGAATTTCGACCAAACCCACCTGCTTCTGAAAGCACTCCAACCAATTCAGCCCACTCCTGACAGGAGGCCGACCAATCCTGCCTACTCCCAAAATAATTCTGCCCAGTACTGCCCACTCTCAAAACAGTAATTTTTCCCCATCCCCCTTCTCCCCCAAAGAATCCTAACGAACCCCACCATCTCTGAAAAAAAACTGGACCAATCCCACCCGTTCCTGACAGATTTCTGGCCAATCCTGTCTCTTCCCCAAAGAATTCTGAACAATCCTGCCTGCTCCAAAAAGAATTCTGACCAATCCTGTTTCCTCCCAAAAGAATTCTGAACAATCGCACGCTCTCTTAAAAGAATCTGGACCAACAACATCTGCTCCCAAAAGAATTTGTACCAAGCCAACCTGCTAACAAAAGAATTCTGACAGATCCTGGCTGCTCCCAAAATAATTTTGACCAATCCCATCTGCTCCCAAAAGAATTCCAGCCAATTCAACAGTTCATTTTGTTTGACTCCTTGTTTATACGTTGCAAAATACTGACCGCAAATTTGACCACTAGCATGACAGTAAAAACATTTTTTGTCAGGCTCTTTAGGATCCCAGTTCTATGCACACCTCAACTTTACAGAACCTGAGCTGAATAGCAGCGAATAAAAGAGGAGGTTAGTGTGACTGCTTTGAGTGAACTGAGAGAAGATCTTATCCATTCTTCACTGATCAGCATTCGTCAGAGTCTCACTATGAAGCAGACCTCACAGCTAATCTGCTGCCAATTCTGTGAACTCAATCAGCTCTGGTGCCACTCACTCCTTGTGTGTCTATAGACGCCTGGTACACACTCATCTGTGGGTGAGAAGCTCTACATCAGCTCTGGGTGTCAGATCCTAGAGACTAATAGGAAATGTTTAACTGGTTGGTGATGCCAGTCTACTCACTCTTTTATTCATGAGCACTAGTTTAAATGTGGTATGAAAATGGTTTAGAGTGTAAAAGATACCCATAATCCCTACTGTATTTATCAACCTGTTCATAATTAGCTTCTTTCTATTAGATCTTGTATTAGATCAAGTTTACATCTTTCATGGTAAACATAATATTTACTAGACTAGTCTTTTCAGTAGGAAAATTTTCTTCAAATCTTTATCTGGACTCTTGTGGAAAGACGTGATGTCAGAGTTAGCAATTTACTTACATCAGCTACTGGTTTTACCACAGCTACAGAAAGTGAGACTTCTTTTTCGCTCACTCTGCCTCCTTGCACATGAGCAACCACCTTACACCATTCTATTGAGCTATTAGAGAACATTCAGCAAGTATTCAACAGGTTCCAAGGTGATTAGGCTGTAATGTTGCAAAAAAAAAAAATAATAATAATAATGCTCCTACAATATTCTAGAAACATCTGCCATAAACATTCCCACGTAGAAAGCTCCCAGGTAGACCAAAAGTACAAATGTTATATAAAATTTTCTCAGATTCTTAGTAAGGTAGCATTTTAATTCAATAGTTTACAGGTGGTAATTGCGAGTGGTTCTACCTCACACTGGTTTTTAAACTGCCAAATTGGTAATCGGTAGATTACGAGACAATGTAAGATCTGTAGATCTTAGATCTGTAATAGGCAGACTTCTGGGTAATTAGCCTGTAGCTGCCACAGTGCCAATAGTGTTAAGCTACATCTTTAAAATGCTTGTCTAAAATGGCTCTGTGCTAATCTGTGTAGCTTTATAAACAGGACGTGGTAAAGCAGCAAGAAAACGCATTTCATTTTACAGCTTTTGAAACGACCATGCCCTTAGGAATAGGTATAAAATACACCGCACGACTTTTGATTGTGGAAACATTATTCTTTGCCATTCCCAGCTGCCTTTCTAGCACTGGCACTGTTGCTGCATTCTTTATGTCCCCGGGGAGGTGCCAAGTCAATAATTATGCAAAGTGGCATGCCCACACTGCTCTGATCAGACTGAACATAGAAGAGTTAGTCTTAGTTTCCAAGAGCTAATCAAGCTCTTCATCTGAATAATTAGGTGTATTAGGCAGTGAGCCAAGGACTGGAAGTGAAAATCCCTTCTCTAACACACCAGATCCAACTAATGAGCCAATTAACAGGTCCTTGAATCAACACCGCAAGAGCAGGGATTTTACTAAATCTGAATCGAAAGGTTTTTGCACCCGACAAACAGAACTGCAAAATTGAAGTGTTCAAAGATACACAAGTACACACAGGCGTACACAAAAAGAGCTTTGGATATCCTGAGATGACCTTGCTATGAGACACATGATGACAGGTGAGGCAGAGAGCGGCTCTGTGCACTAAGCTAAGTGAAGAGGTGCGACGTAGATATATTGCTGCTAATAAGCAGATGTACCATTAAAACTAGCCAAAGGGCAAGGCTGGGACTTGTGAATGCGCAAACCAGCCACGGCTAGCAGTAAACAGTCCATAAACAAAGGAACGGTCTGAACAAGGTCAACTCTAACAGTCATCCTTCCACAGCGCCTCCGTTTTAATGAGCTACTCCGTAAGCCGTGCCCTCCATTAGTCTTGCATAAACGGCGCCGGTGGTCCTTCGTGTTTTCCATCGGGGGGGCATAATGGTGTGCGTAACTGACACTCGGCTTGCAAGGCATGATAATGAACAATAAGAACTTGACCACGAGGGACGGTGCAGCCGAGCTGCTGTAGGTCATGCTGGACAAGTGGCGGACATGGCTTAGCCAACCCATGGCTCAAAGGATTAAAACACCCTACTCGGATGACGTGCCTCTGACTTCCATCTTCCATTCTCCAGTGGCTCTCTGAGTATAGCCAATAACAGCGGTATTCAGTACACAAGTGCGTACGCTTGTCTCTGAGTACCTGGGATTCAGCTGCGGGGGTTTAACCTGTGCCAAAAATCGTGCTGTCTCATCCAGGGGAAGCACAGCCAGCACATGCCACAGCGGTGTCCTGATCACCCTTCCTCTCCGGTTAAAAATGCACTCTTGGAACTCGCTCTGCTTGAAAGTGCCAAGCACCTTATAAGGAAGAGGAAGCTCAGAGCTGTTTTTGTCTCTGGAGCTTATGAAAAACTCAGTGGCAACATTCCCAGGAGAACCCCTGTAAAAGTTGGAATCGAGTTGTTTGGAAGCCAAAGGTCAAGAATAGGAAAAAAGGTGGGTGGACAAGGTCAGTGGAAGAGGTCATGCAAAGCACACACTTATCTGGCTACAACATCAATTGAATACTTACGTTAATCCTCCAGCAGAAGAACAGACAATGAGAAAGTACTGTGTGCAGTCAGAGAATAAACAGAGTGTTCGTTAAGGGATTCATGGGAAGATTTTTGACGAATAAAATTTAACCTTTAAGTTAACCAGCCATGCTAGAACAAATTCACAACATAATGGATGGGAAAAAAAAACATAATAAAAGCTGAACAACAGACAAAAAATGAACCATAACACAACCATAGCAGAACGGAGACACAATTTAAAAAAATGTATAAAAGTGCTTACTATTCGGGGTTCAACTGGCGGTTTTCTAAACACTACATAAACGCATGAAGCTTAGTGATTTTCATATGAAGAATTAAAAAAAGCTGTTTTAAAAGTAGCAACATGTAGCAAAATATTAAAGTGTGATATATAAACAAAAAATAAAGATGTACAGTACTGTGCAAAAGTCTTAGGCACCCTATTTTTTTTAGTACAAACTTTGTTATAGATTTTTATTTTATGACTTCTACATTATTGATTCAGTACAAAAACATTTTAGATTCCAAACATTAGTTTTCCAGCACAAAATTAAATGTTACAGAAAAATGTTTGTATGTCAGTAAATAAAGCAGCAGATTACATAAGAGACACTTTTCAGACAAAAAACATAATGAAGGCTGCTGGGTTTTGCTGCAGAAATAAGAAGCGAGTCGACAGTCAAAGTCTCCAGAAGAACTGTGGCTGCTTCTCCAAGATGCTCAGTAACACTTACAGCTCATTTCCTTATAAAACTGCACACACTGTACCTGAGATACTATTTTTTTTTAAACCGAAGGATCGTCACACTAAATATTGACTTTGTTTCATTTATTACTGTTTACTGCTCTTTATAATATTTTTTAATGTAGAAACATTTAGTTTCATTATTTTTGAAGGCATCTTTGCTCTACAGCTTGTCTTTGCATGTGCCTAAGACTTTTGCACAGTACTGTATAAAGAATCACCAATTGATATAATTACATCGTGGCACTTCTAAATCTAATCTTCAGGCCTCTAGAGATTTTCACCCCTGCTGTTCCTAACCATCAGCACAACACGCAAAACTAATTTGCACAGCAAAATTAATAACAAACTTCTCAGTTCTCAAACGGATTACTTCTGATAAGTGTGAATACGGGACAGAGAGATTCTGAGAGACTGTATTTAGCTTCAGAGAAATCAGTGCCCCGATCCTTTTATGGAGAAATTAATTTAAAAGCTACTTTGAGCTGAGGAAAAAAAAAAACAGGCCTTAGAAAACAAAAGTGTGAGATGAGAGCCCAGAGAGATCAGACCCCTCCTACGCATCTCGTTTTGCTATCATCCCCTTGATTTCTCCACCCCTCTGCGTTCTTTCACTCATAAACTCTCAGACATCCTGAACAAAACTCCCAGAGCGCACTGTCAGCCGCTGAAGCAGTGTGTGAACCGGAGCGAGGACGTAAAACCCACCCGCGGAGGCTGGACCTCACTGCCGCGGCCTCGCTTCCACAGGCTCAGGTAAGACGCACACACTCATACACACTCACACACATCACCGGTCACTGAGCACATGCTGATGATACACATACATCAAAGTACAACTATACAGAAACGTTGGCTAGTCTGAATATCTGGTAGATGAAATTTAGGATGACAAATTTACTGAACAGAAAATCAGAATATAAAATATTGATCAGTGAAATAATAAAAAAAAAACTGCATCAGCTGAGTATCTGCTATATGATATTCAAACATAAGGGAATCTGTTCACTTTTTCTTCATTTGCATCACAAAATGAACACACACACACACACACACACACACAGTCCCCCATGTAGATAAGGAAAAGACAAACTGTAAATGACCTTCAAAGAAAACAGACAGAAAACACATTGATCTCGAGATAATATAACATTGTGTATGACGTTACAGTGTGTATTCTTCCATGTACTTGAACACTGACCAAGCCCTAAATATCATTATTTATTATGTGGACCAAAATTATTTCAGTTGAAACACAGAATGCAGAAACGCAGAAATACAAATCAGAAGCGTCTACAGGTCCAAACATTTGGAGATTTGGGAGTCATTTGCATATTGGAGGCCAATATTATGATACTGCGCAGACTTCAGCTTCAGTGCCAGCACAAATCTCAGTCCAAGCATTAAACATGCACTATATTTCCAGCCTTAAAGACTGCTACTGGTCTGTCGTTAATGCCTATATCAAAATGTTAGCTGAACGTCCTATTTCTAACAGGAGAATAATAAGAGAAAGGTGTAGCACACGTGAAGCACATAGTAACAACCTCTGAGTGAGCTGTAACGATGGCTCTCAAAGCCACACATTGCTCTGTCATGCCATCATGGAAAGTTCAGTGTGCAGTCGCGCACCCCTCCCCTCTGCCTCGAGAGGACTGTATTTGTGCAGGAACGCTGCCAGAACAGCGGGGATATAAAGCACTTATAAACCCGCACGGGTCTGGGAAATCTGCAGCTTTGGATTTCCTTCTTCGGTTTGAGCCAGACTTTTTCTCTCTCTCTGGCACTCAGTAGACATTCAGATGATGAAGAGCGCCTGCCTTTAGCCAAGCGATGCTCTGAAACACTTTCAAAATAAATGCAGCCATATTAGCAGCGTGCTTTGCAGCCTGCTCTGAGTAACCATGTAAGGGTACGCTTTCCCGGCTTGTGAAGTGTGTGTTGGGAGAGTTCACAGCCTCCTAGTGAAGTTATCGCCTAAAGCTACTTTCTGCTTGGGTGCTGGAATGTTTCTGGGCGACGCTGTTGACACACACTTTAGTGGTTCGTGTGTGTGTGTGTGTGTGTGTGTGTGCGAGGAGGCAGTGATGTATCATGCTGCAGCGACACTCACTCAGGCCACTCTGACAGGGTGATTATGATGAAGCCGTCAACACCACAAACACACACAGACAAACATAAACATGGGGACGTTTCTGGGCTTGCTCAGAACCGACTAACCCTACAGAGGAAAAGAGGCTAATCTTCTTTCCTTTTTTTTTTTTTAAAAGCACAAGGCTTGGCAAGGAAAACCACCCTAAAAGAGACAAATTGCGGAAATCGCTTTAATCTCGTTAAAATACCTTAAAGATCTGGTTAATCTCTAAATCGGCGAGTGGAGGGGGCCAAACACTAGAAAGCTACATGCAATCAATTAAACACTTACCAGTGACACACAAGCATGAACACATCCGGTCAGAGATGATGTGCAGCGATAGCAGGGATCTGGCAGTGTTCATGCTTGCGTGTCATAGCCAGTAAAATGGAGGCGATGAGTTCTGGATGGAGCCACATTTTATCTGCTGATAGTCAAAGGCCGTTCCTAAGAATAACCTTTAGTGTGCGTGGCCGATAGCATCAGCCGGGGCCTTTTTGAGGATGTGAGGCTTTGGAGACTCTGGGAACGTTCCCTCATGAGGCCCTCGCTCCATACAGGAGCCAAGTAAAGCCGTGTGAGAGAGGAAGATAAGCTCCTCTCCACACAAACACTGAAGTCTTCATAATGAAGTGTCTTATCTTTCAGCAAAGCACTTGACAGCTGCACCCAATCTGCCTAGGAGCACTGCGATTTACTGTTTAGTCTTTTTTTCAGCGTGAAACTATAAACCCAGAGATTATTTCTTTTCAGCGCGAGCTGGATCAAGCCCTCGGCCACATGTTAGATACTGATGGATTAACATTAGACTTCTAGGATGTTCTGCGTACCTTCACACATAAATGCAGCTCCTGTCATGACTCTAACGTGAAAACTGTCAGAATGCTTTATTACTGGGTTCATCAGCTAGAAAACGAGAATAAAACTAACAACAGAAACGTTCAGTGCCAAAATTCCACCACTGAATTGCGTTCCTGAAACATTTTTGCTATTTTCTGGTTTTTATTAAGCACCTGGATATGATCACTAAGTCCATTGAAAAAAAAAAAAACAGCTCTAGCAACATGAAATATAACTATAAAAAGTATGACATGTTCTGTAAAAAATAAAATATATATATATATATATATATATAACCATTAGCTAATCATTTTTATTAAAAAAGTCATATTTTTGTCCGTTTATAGTTACATGAAACTACGTGAAACACCCAAGACATGTTTACATTATAGCAGCTATAAACGGTCGTTCCTTCACCAGCATCTCTTTTTTTCTCTCTCAAAGCTAATAAGACCAAAAAAACAAAAGGCATCTTACTGAATTACTTGAGTTACTTACTGATTAATACCAAACTTAAATAAATCAGTTTTCAATAAAGATATAAAAAAGCATAAAAAGCTAAATAAACTGTTAAAAAAGTACAAGATAATAAATATGAACAATAATATTAGCAGCACTAGGATTTTAAGTCACAGGTTGTCAATTTTCAGTCCAGGGTACTACTGTAAGATATGTTTCAGGGTACTAGGATGGGGATATGTTTCAGGGTACTAGGATGGGGATATGTTTCAGGGTACTAGGATGTGGATAGCACACAGTTGTAGAAGGGAATTATTTATAATTGCACTCTCCGGTGTCACCCAGATGAGGTTGGGTTCCCTTTTGAGCCTGGTTCCTCTCAAGGTTTCTTCCTCACATCGTCTCAGGGAGTTTTTCCTCACCACCGTCTCCTCTGGCTTGCTCATTAGGGATAAATTCATATATTTACAATTTATATCCTGAATGTATTTATTTCTGTAAAGCTGCTTTGTGACAATGTCCATTGTTAAAAGCACTATACAAATAAAATTGAATTGAATTGGATAAGTTGCAGAGTACCAGCATGGGGATATGTTCCAGGGTACTAGAATGAGGATATATGTTTTATATTTTTTGATAACTACAAAGCACTTATGTAAGTCGCTCTGGATAAGTGCAGTAAATGTATAACAAGTGCCATAATGTTCAGGTGGGTGAATAATTTTGATTTTGGTTCATTGCTACCGAACAACCTACAGAAAACTTCTTTCAAAACAAAACTTTCTGAAAGCTCATGCACAGTTTAGTATGTTGTGCACGCATGTACATGTGGCATGACTGATCCCATGTTGTGTGCATGCATACTCATTCAGCTTCTCTGCTGCTCCCTCCATCAGCTCTGTGGACTCCACCAGCTCCTGGACCACCTCTCTCCTCACGAGCACCTCCACACCACACTCTGCACTCCTACACCTCTCTTTCTCTCTCTCTGTGTGTGTGTGTGTGTGTGTGTTTGTGTGTGCACTTCACCTCCAGCACCCCACGAGTACAGTGCTAGCGTACTATGGAGAAGGTGCAGCACATAACCCGAGCGGCCATCAGGAGGGCGTCCACCATGGAGGTTCCACAGCAGGCTAAGCAGAACATGCAGAACCTCTTCGTCAACTTCTGCCTCATCCTCATCTGCCTGCTGCTCATCTACATCATCGTCTTGCTAATGTGAGCTGGAGGAGGGGCCGGGACTAGGCCTTGCGGCCAATCAGGGCCATGGACTGAGTCAGAGAGGGGTTTGGGGTGGGGCCAGAGCAGGGGGAGGGGTTTAATTGTCTAGCTGATTTGACTGCATGCTGCATGAATTTCATCGCACTGTAAATAATACACTGTCTATCAAATAACGACACACCAGCAGGGTAGCAGCAGGGAATTGTGGGAGTCTGAGGACAGCAGAACTGATTCCACATTCCCTGTCCCTACACCTGAGCTCACAACCCAGGATTGAGAAATGGACTCAAAGCCTGAGCACTGCACTAGCCCATATGTGACACTGAATATTAATAAGACTACAATAAACACTCAAAGATATGAATATGTGTATGTGTAGCAATTTTCTCAAGCCCCCCACCACGCTATGATTAATCCACATTAGTGTGTAAAACTAAACACACAAATCTTCACGCTGGAAAGCTTAACTATAAAGTGCAAACGCAATGTAGTCAATCATTTGGTGTCTGACGTTTGCTTCTTTT
This sequence comes from Pangasianodon gigas, assembly GCA_022758105.1. Classification (NCBI taxonomy): domain Eukaryota; kingdom Metazoa; phylum Chordata; class Actinopteri; order Siluriformes; family Pangasiidae; genus Pangasianodon; species Pangasianodon gigas. The sequence goes on along the minus strand of CM040472.1, from coordinate 15,911,457 downwards.
GTTTTGCTTGAGAGGTATGAGGCTAATAAAACTAACTAATAGTTAATAATCACTATAGTTGGAGATAGTCTTATGATACTTTATATCAAGGCATACGAGTTTGATTATACTTTATCATCTAGAAAAATTATTTAACATTAAAAAGGAGAGAAATATTTGACATTTTTAAAGATTCAGCACAAAATTTAATCAGCTGCTTCCAACCAGTTTGTAATGGTTGAAATAAACGGACAATGTTAACAATATTTTACAAAACTGTATCGTGACATAATATCAAGATTATTTTGTAATATTGTCAAGCCTTGAACATAATAGAGATCATTTTCATAAATTTGTCTTAAACTAGTGGCAAATTAGGTTTAATTTAAGCATTATTTATTTTTAGTAAACAAATTTCTTTCTCTCTTTTCACACATTTCTAAAACTTACCATGACAGTTCTCATAATCTTGTCAAGAAAAAAGTCACTTTTTGCCATCTGTGCAAACAATTGGTCTCATTTATATTCATTCAAGAAACTGTTATTCCATTTTATCACAGATTTTTTGTACAAGTGTTTTTTGTTTATTGTTCCATATAACAGGACAAAGCGTGACTTACTGTAATCTATAAACTAAACCAGAGAATGTCTGCTGCTTCAAATACTTTAGGAATGGGGCAATGTGTAACTCTCAACATGGCTGCTGTACTACATAAGCCCCGCCCCTCAGTAAAAACAGCCAGTCACCTTGTTGGTTACGATGTTAGCAGAAAACGCCTGGCTTATCAGATTCTTACACTGGCGCATGTGCAGATATAGTTATGTTATGGAGAAATGTGCAAATGTGCACTAGCTGAAGCAATCTGAAAAACTCTCTTCTGTGTTATTTGAGCCACAAATTATTGACGCCATTTTTGTCAGCCATCTTAAAACGTTTTGTCGAGCCCTTTCTGGTTTAAAGGTCTCTCCCCATTAATGTAGATATGAGCCTGATCTTATATGATTGAAAAATAACTGTGTTGCCTAGATGGCAGCTACGTGAACAGACGTTACTAGAACAACTTTGACTAAACTTTAGAGCGTGGCTGAATGCTGAGGTGTTCTGGTGTCAGCCATCTTGGACAACTGAAATCACTGATGTGTATAAAAAAGCTTCACTTTACACTTAATGTCTAAATTACAGACTCTTGCTCCTGGGCAAAAGTAAAGATGTGAAAGTCAGACACCGAATATGTCGGCATACAAACAAGCAGTTCCTTATTAAGAACAGCGACGCTGTGCTCTTATCTGTCCTTTCTGATGGTGTTTAGCTCTTTCCATGTGTGAAGGATGGACAGCGTGGTGTAACCTCGTCCTCCTCCCGGCACCGCACGCTTAGCACGTCTGTCCCTGAGCCACACGGTGCCTCACTGCGAGCTCGCACTCTGCGATCGTCCAGCTCCGACACACCAGCTCTGAAATCTTCACCATGGATCTCACCAACAACCGGGGTCTCAACCTGCTGCTCAACTTCCTGCTCATCGTCATCGTGCTGCTGCTCATGCTCATTCTGGTCAAGCTCATGTGACCTGAGCTGAGCTGCTCACCAAGCACGCAAGACTTAATATGGCCTGAACACATTTACTACAGAGGGAGAGGCATCGGTCTCTCTCTCTCTCTCTCTCTCTCACACAACTTGTCTGTTTGAGTGTCTGTTCCACTTTCTCACTTTATAAATCGCAATTTGATGCATCGCTTTAAGACTAAGTGCTCCTTAAAGCAACGTAGGAGGTCTTTTATGTGGAAAAGATGTGCGTGTTTTAACGACAACCTAAAATCAAAACTGACCTTTTTACCATGTGAGCTCACATCCTTGTTCAGATTGCGCTTGAAAAACAATTCTAATTTGTCCATAATCTTCCACTAAAGTGCAGCACTAAACATTTTCCCACCTCTAAAGCCTCAGACTTTTAGCTACGTCACTGAAAATCACGGACGGGATTAAAAAATAAAAACCATTCAGCAAAGGCATGCTGAGACGCCCACTTTTCATAAGCCAGTCAAAGTCTGAGGGATAAAACCAAAGCCCACTAATACATGCTGTTTCACCCAGAAATGTCAGTTTAAAGCCCTATTTGGATTGGATTCGTTTTATATGTGGAGATGAGTAATGTAATTATTACCAATGTATCTCTGGGATTTTGGTCTGAATCCGTCATGTCGGATAAAATATAGATGATGTTTAAAATAACTTTCCAGAAAAGTGATGCTTTCGGGGTTTTAGGAAAGTTATTGAGCTCCACATGGTAACGGTAAAGCTTACATACATGTCATGGTCATGTGACCTTCTTTTGCTCAAACACAACTTGTGCAGCCACAAGACTTACAACATGTGCTTATAATAGAGGTCAATACAATCAGTTTGGTGTATGTAAACCTCAGGCTTCAATTCTTACCAGACTTGTGTCTGAAAATCTTATCCATCCAAACAGCACTTAAGACACGTAAGTGATAAACACGGCTTCCTACTCGCTTGCACCATCTGGTGGTGATGTTTATACTGCAATGATTAAAACCCTAAGACCAATGTCTTTAATTCCACTCCTCCATCCTTCTCCCTACTCCCTATAAACTGCACAGTGCATTATGGGAGATCTGCAGACCCTAGGCTACACTGTTCGATTTGGTCTGATGATAAAACTTGTGCACTACATAGTGAACATGGGCAGGGTATTGACTTTGCCTCTGAAACATACCTGATTCAGCTGACTAGGAGCTGGGTGATAAGACTCGATTGTTACTCATGGTGACGAACAGCTGGTGTGTACCAAATGTTTCATTTTTAAAGTGTTTTATTTGTCTGGACGTCAAATGAAATGTCCTTAAAACCGTCCTTGTCACAGGAATATTTAAAAGCGGCACTAGGGGTGGGTGATATGACAAAAATCATACATCATATCATGATACTTAAAGATATATAAACACAATATATGAAAAATAAGTTTGCTAAAAAATAAAAACAGCAGCAAACCAATAGTGTCGCATCACGACTGAGTTGTAGGATACTGAAATAATTTAACACTGTAAAGAAGGAAAAATAAATACTGTAAAAAAAAAAAAAAAAAAAACTGTACATATTACTACACAAAATTTTAACAACAAATAAGTGACTTCCAATCAGTTTTAATTCTATTTTAAAATGATAAAAATATTTATACCAATATCTGGGATATCTCAGAAGTGTGATATAATTTATCACAATATCGATATTATTGTCATCTTACCCAGCCCTATGCTTCACTACTGGTTTTTTTTGTTTGTTTTTTAGCAGTTCGTAAAAAAGTAAACATCTTGAAATATATCTTAAGTATATTAACACAGTATTTTTGTCATGTCATTCACCCTCATTGCCATGTGTGGTAGAGCTGAAATGATCAAACTGTGCTGCACGCTGCCTTCCAAGACTCAAACTGATGACCTCTGATCTAAGAAATGTAATAAAGTGGCCATGATGGGTCTCCAAATCATAAAGAAAGAAAGCAAGCTGCCTGAGTGAAACGTGGTGTACAGTGATGAAACACACATGGCTGTTTGATTACAGAAAATAATCACCATCTTACAACCTGAAACACTGATGTTACACTGATGTTACACTGTTTGGTTTGTATATAGTTTCTGTAGAAATGTAATCGATGTTGTTTGTACATTCACGAGTGTGCTGATTTTAAAATGTCAGCAGATACACATGAAAGATTAGAATAAAGGTGTAAGTGAACTAAACTGCAAATAAACAACCTCCACTGATGATCACACCTACTGAGCCATCTCTTCCGTTTCTTTTTGCCAACTTGTGACGGTTCTATTGAGTTTTATATATTGGTATATATTGTATAATTTTAGTATATATATTGTATAATTTTACAAAAAAAAAAAACACAGGGAAAGATGCTGAGAGATTTCAAAAGCGTATAAAATTCTCACTAACTTCCTACACTGAGACAGTGACAGATAAAATTAATTTCAGGCTTATATTATATATTAGCCAACTTGTATAAAATTAAAAGCTTAATAAATAGGCAAAATATGATTATATGCATATTAAACTAATGTTTTGGTAGTTTTTACAGGTAAAGAGGTGCATGTTTGCCTGCTTCTAAAGGAAGAGAAAAGGATTTTAAGACATTGATGGTGCTGGGATGGAGTTTGTTCACTAGGGGGCAGCACAATATTTACGATACAAATTAAAAGAGCAAGTTTGACCTTCTAGATATTTCTAGCCATGTGTGCATGAGCAGTCAGCTGTGTTCGAGGGGGAAAGGCGTCTTTGGCCTTCATGCACTGCGGACTGCTCATGACGGTCGTGTTAAATAGAATGTTTCTCCTACCTGTGAGAGCTCGGCCTCCTGCCTCATCCTGTCTCGCTGCTGCTGCTCGCTCAGCCACGTGCTCACGCCCTCGGGTCTGAACTCCATCTGCTCGCTCAGCCACATCTGAGTCCTCACGCTGGGCTGGATGGGTGACCCCCCGACAGCCTGGTGCCCCAGCGATTGCCCCCTGGGCATCATGAGGGAGGCTCTGCTCTCGGGTAAGGCACTGTAGCTCAGGTCCAGTGTGTTAGGCTTGAGCGGAGACGAGTCAGCCCGAGAGTGGTGCAGGCTGCGGTCCAGTGATCCGTGGGCGTCCGGGTGACACGATGTCCTGCCGCTTTTCTCCTGGCCGCTCAAGCGAGTAAGGGAGGACCAGCGGCGCACGGGGCGAGGGTCCTTCATGTCCAGCGGGCTGGAGACAGGAGAGGAGAGCTGGCTGCTGTTCCACGGGCTGCCGGGCACCGACTGGGCGCTGAGCTTGGAGCTGGACGGAGATGGCATGACATGCGCGGTGGGGATGGAGCCCTGCGAGCGGAGGGGCTGGAAAGACAGCGTGCCGCTCGAGCTGGAGTGGTCTGGATGGAGGGGAAAAAAAGAGAGATACACAGATGTTAGCAGGCTGACAACGAACTCAAAAAGCTAAAATCTGGTCTTAGTTATACCGGTTATTATCACGAGCGATATTACATCACCCCTGTCTGGAACATTATTTATGATGGAGTGACGTTGCTCCACATGGAGTGTGTGTGTCAGTATCATGTAGCTGCGGTGTCTCTCATGAATAAAGCATGATGTGTGTGTGTGTGTGTGTGTGTGCGCCGTATTTGGCACAATGCCAGGTTCAAGGGCATTACACTGAGACCTGAGGTCCCAACGATACACCACGTGACTCAAACTATATGCAACACACACACACACACACACACACACACACTCTCTCTCTCTCTCTCCCTCATCCAAATGATCAGTTATAATTACGCCAAATTTGTAAAAGTAATTAATACTCAAATGCAACAACAAATAGGAATGTAAGAATGTGTGGAAATGATTACATTAACCATAGAATATAAAGGAAGACGGAAGGAAAAGTCTAAAACCATTTCATTACAGGTATCAAACGTCTTAATGCAGAATTACTGGCACCCTTAGGAAATATGGGCTTGAAAACGGTTTGGAGAAAATGTCTAATTTATTAGCTTAAGCTCAGACAGAAAATATGAGAGAAACTTTTACTTAAGTAAAGTTGTTCTTTAAAAAAATAAATTAATTAAAGAGAAAAATGAGAATCACTGCTGTTTCCCTTCAACAGATAAAAAAAGTCTTCACATCTAGCTAGCAAATTTGGTCGTTTAGCTAATGAACTTGAAAGTCTGTAAGCTTGCAGCTAACTAAATCTCACCAAGACTCTCATGTGCGTTATTTTCTAGTTAGAAAAACACTTACATATTAAGAAATGCTTGCTTTCTTCTACACAGATGATTGAGTGAGTGACTTGTGAAGTCGTATTAGGGCAAATACACATATTCCCTTTGTAATTTTCTTCTCAGGGCTTTTTTTTTTTATATAAATAGAAATCGGGGATTACGGGGATTACGGGAATGAGCCTCAAAGCAGCCACATGAGCAGTCAGTGTGCAGGTGTAATGAAGTGACTGAGTGAACACAGAGCTGACAGGTTTTATCAGTGTATGAGGGCCAGAGGAAACACTGCTGTCAATGCTGCTCTCATCATGTCACACGCCACTCCGGTACAGCAACCATTCCGCATATATCCATGTACAAATCCCAAAGGTTTTGGAATAATTCACATTCCACTATCTTCATGATATGACTGGAGTCACAAACTCTCAGCTTTGAATAATTTGAGGAGAAATCGAAATCTGTCCCAGCTTTAATTCTGCTTTAATTCTGTGTCTGAATCACAAAACTGTGGTTCGCAAACAGCTCAAAGCTCACAGAGATAAAGTCAGAACAAAGTGAAAGTTATCATTCCAAGCAGCAAGTGTGCATGTCCAGTTTTCAGGAGGTCTATATTATGAGTGCATTAATATAAACCTGTGATTTGACCTGTGATTAAGAGCTGCTGTTTTGATAAATTGGGAACTAATGTATTGTGTATGAGAATTTCAACGACTGCATCGTCTACATATGAAGACATTTCGTTATTAACCGTATAATCCTGACCACGCCTTGGAATTCCTCAAGTTTTCTTCAGGAAGTCACTTTCACACTTCAGAGACCCACCTACTGTGTACTTTCACCTCGGTGGATGAAAGAGCGCCTGAACAATGCGGCTCTTTGTTACCATTCAGGACTCACAGGGCAGCTGTGCAGCAGCTGGGGAACTGAGAGCGCACGTGCTCAGGTGAACCCACGCAAACACACGCGTTGTAGTCATAACACACACGTACACAAACAAAAGCAAAATAAAGTGTTATGGAGATACATTTATTTAAAAAAAAAAATCTATAAATACGGATTTATAGATCTACACTCTTGATGCCTGATCGCATTCGTAGATACAAGCATTTTAAAGCAATTCACAGTTTAGTGCCAGGAAAAACCACCGCTGGTGACCTACAGGTGGGCAGCATGATGGTCCTGAAAGCCAGCCGCACTCACACAGCAACGCTTTTACTTCCCTAATCAGGACCAACAGCTGAGTCGGTATTTCTGTCTCCATTTCTGCTTCTACGATCTATTATTCTATTATTTCTACTCACTTTCTCTTAAACAAATAGTCACAGCAGAACAAATAAATATGAAGCACTGAATAATTTAACGGTAAACACGCACAGGCAGATTTCACATCTGTGGGTGTGGATCATTTGGTCTTTCAGGAGCTAAGAAGCTTATTTTGAACATTTTTCACTTCCTTTATTACTACAGGAATTCATACATGCTGCGTCTTGTGCTTCTTTTCAGGAAGTACTATTTGTATGTACTTCCACAGAACTGTCTTTCCCCCTAACGTCTAATCTACACAATCCATATTTTGAATTCATTGTGTTCTTCATTTCGTTTGGTTGACTGAAATCAGACGTGACTTGATGTCTCATGGTATATCATTTTTTTTAAAACTAATTAAAAATTGTTTTATTTGTCTTGTTGCTGTCATAAGACAAATAAAACACTGTGCAGTTGTAGGAAAATAATCAACTTCAAGGTGGTTTCATTAACTTTACTTTGCATTGAGCTGCATCACACCATCCTGGTGTTGATTATATAACTGTTATAACCATTAACTTACTTTACTTGTTCTTATTATTGTAATACACGCAATACAACATGTCGTGCAAGTGTTTAGAGGCTTTATCTGTACTCCATCAGTGCAGTGTGTGAAATACCACACACACACACTCCTCACACTCTCTGAGATGATATGGCGCTCTTGAAGACTCGACAAGGTGCAGTCCAGCAACATCAACATGACGGCTCTAAATGAACCGCCGTGGCCCAGAGCCAACTCTCCTTTCCCGCAGCTCAGCCAATCACATCCAGAGATGTTTATTTTAGTGCCTCAACACACAAGCTTGGTTATGTAACAAGAGACCGGCGTCCAAGAGTTAGAGAAGGACAGAGCGGTGTTATTTTCCTCAAAGGAACTTGCCCCGGTTACAGCGACATGAATAGAAACAGCATAACATCAGTTAAAGGGTGGGGCGATGTAACAAACATATTATATCATCATTTTTATTTAACTTCTATAGAATTATTTAGGTGTCAGATAGGATCAGGGATATGGTGTGTATTGTGTCACACCACAGTAGGACAAACCCATAACACACCCAGGATGGGTTGATTTCAAACTCAGGCCTTGTGTGTCAGGAAAGTCACGTGCCTTGTCCTGTTGAGCAATCAAGAGCGCGTGTATGGAGGTGACCACACACACCAGCACCCTGCTGCTCTTCCACATGCATTAACATGTATTTAAAATCAGCTCTTGAATTTCAGGTGTCCATTTCCGTGTGGCGCCAAAGAGACCAGCGGAGACGCTTCCATCCTCGTAAGGGGTCCAAACACCGCACTAAGAATAAGACTGACAGGAGGGGTATGTTTCCTATGTGCGCTGTCCTGAGGTGGCCATTTTGACTTTATATTATTCAGGATAAACATGTAGTTTAAACCCACAGAGGGCCAGAAGTGGTAAACAACCTCATCAAGTGTCCTTTAACTGAACTGCATCACTCATACACGATATACCACAGGCCATGAGTGTCTGACGTGAATGTCACACAGTAAGGAAACATTCTCGTCCTCATCAGCTCTGTTACTGCCACTCAGCACTATCTATTGCAGAAATTTCCAAACTTTTACACTTCACAAGCCACACGACTGAACGCTACGCCGCCCCGCGACAGGTCAGTGACCCAGCTGTATGGGTGTAACTTTAACCAATACACTGATGATCACAGAGAGTCACACACACTATAACACACCTTCACTATCACCTGCCGCAGATCAGAGTATCAGTCAATCAGCCAGCAGCCTAAACTGAACAATCTAAACAAGTCGAGCTAACAAAAGAGCAACAGAAAGGAAGAAAGAGTAAAAGACAGAGCAACAGAAAGAGCAAAAGACTGAGTGAAAGAAAGAGACAGCAAAAAAGTGAAAGAGAGAGGGTGAAAGGGTAGAGTGAGGGGGAAAGAAAGGGTGAACATGAGCATGAAAAATAAGGGAAAAGAAAGAGTCAAAAATGAATGCAAATGAAAGTGAGCAACAAAAAAAAAGAATAAGCACAGGAAAAAAGAATGAGTGAAAGAAAGAATGAACAAAAGAAAAAGCAAAATAAAGAATGAGTGAGAGAAAAAAAAGAAGTGAAAGAATGAGTGAAAGAAAAAAGAGCAAAAGAAACTAAGAATGAGTGAAACAAAGAAAGAAACAGTAAAAAAGCAAAAGAAAAGCGAAAGAAATAAAGAAAAAAGCGAAAGAACATGCAAATGAATGAATGAACATCACACTTTTAGAAATAATTTTAACAAAAGAAACAGAAAGAAAGAAAGAAAAGAGTGAAAGAGAGAATAAGAGCAAAAGAAAGAAAGCATAAAAGAAAAAAGAAGAGTGAAAGAAAGGAAGAGAGAGTGAAAAAGTGCAAAAAGAAGGAAAAGGTGAAAGAAGAATGAATGAACATGTGTACGAATTATTTTAAAAGCAGTGTTACTGTAATCAAAGCACCGCCCCCTGCAGTCACATGACCCACTTGAGCTCTACAGCATACAATTAAACTAACATGTTCTTACAGCTACACTGCACTTTCACATCGAGGCTTTATGAAGGTGCACTGAATACACAGTGACAGAGCCAGCGCTGGTCCTAAACACACACACACACACACACACACACAGACACACACACACACAAAGCTAATGCAACCGCTCCGAGTGTGGTGAAACCAGAGCAGAGTGTGTGAGCATGGTGAAACTGGAGCAGAGAGGACGGCGGTGAAGGTGACCTCTGCAGAATCAAACCGTTACTGTCTAAACACATGAAACCACACCCAGGAGCATCAACACGTCTTTTACATGTTTCTATAACAATCTCTGAACACAGGAGCGCTGAACACACACCTGGGGAAGCTGGCAGGATTTCTGGCCTTCTGACAGACTCCACAGATATTCAGGCTGATATCAGTGTCGCTTCCCCGTAACGTACAGAGCGGGAGGTGCTGAACTCCAACACGCTGATGGTGATGCCTCCACCACCACCAAGTCTAGTCCTTCTTTCTACTAATTTGTATGCCAGAAATACCCTTAAAATATAGCTCATAACAGGAAGGAAGCTATTAAAGAAACTCTACAAGCATTCAATCACTTGTTCTTGAGATATCGCGCTAACGATCTTGGAAAGACAACATAACAAAAAAATAATGTCGTCAATACCTAGTGACGGAGACACAAAAGAAGCAAAAGAAATAAAGATGCAGTGGAAGAGGGTGAAAGAAATTACCAAAGGAAAAAAAAAAGCGAAATAGAAAGAAAGAAAGAAAGAAAGCGCTAAAGAGAGTGAAAGAAAGAAAGCTACAATGAAAGAAGGTGAAGGAAATTAAGAGAGAAAGAAAGAAAGAACTGCTAGTAAGAACACAAGATTTTTCCTCTTCCTGTCCCTGACTCACATCCTCTCCACCTTCTTTCCCCTCTCTCCATCTTTTTGATTCTTCCTGAATGATTTCTCTCCTGCAAAACAGTAGCGTGTTCGCTATATAACCCTCTGTATCATCTTTCCCTCATTAAGACGGCCGTATAAAGCTTTCAGACTGAAGTGCTGCTGCTACGCAGCTTTAGACTTATGAATGAAACAATGAGTGAAAGCAAGAAGACAGCGGATGAATGAGAAGACATCAGGAGACGGATACGGCCCTCCTTCAAGCCTATAAATGGGAAACTGGGCTGTATTATTGGATCTCGGACCACCATCCCTGCGGAAAAGAGCGGGACGATTAAAAGGATGTAATCCGACACAAATGGAGGATGTTGGACAGTCAGACCTCCGTTCAAGCAGAATACGGATATGGATCAATACAGAGATACTGCTTTAAAAAGCCGGCGATGGGAGGATGAGAAGAGTACGGAAGTGCAGTATGAGTGGATGAAATCAATCGTCTCGCTAGCGGAATAGTGTATGTGTGCGCATTTTTTTTATTTATTAAAGAATGCCATACTGTTAATCCATTTATAGCTACATTTAATGCTGTGGAACATCTACGAAACAGGCTAGCTCCTCACTAGCCTCTCTTTTTGTCTCTTTCTTGAAGTTAAAAAGACAAAAAAAAAATACAACGTGTGATGTTACCAGGAAGCCACAATGGACAACATCCTCTGCCCTTAGACCTTCCTGTGGGGGAAAGCTTTACCTTTTACTGTAACAAAGCACTGACACTGGAGACTCCTTTCACAAGTGTTAAACCAACACGTTTTAACAGAAAGCTGCACTATACCAACACAGGTTTTTAAAATTTGTTTATGTAGAGCGTCCCTGTGATTGAGCTTCGTCGCTCGTTACGGTTAGAAATCTGCATCACAGGACAAGCTTGTAGAAGGCCTGTGAAAGTAAGACGCCAGCTGCACGTGGTGTTACAGCTAGTGTAATTAATAGGCATCACAGAAGTGGAAATGAGAGTGTGTGTGGCGAAGAAAGAGCCGAGAGACATCTTAACATCCAGTCCCTCCTTCACACCACTCACACACACACACACACACACACAGCGGTAAACCAGCCGGAAAGGCAGGACCATCATTCTAAGGCCTCCATTAAAAGCTCCAGACTGAAGTTAAGCAACTGTCTATTTGCCCCCTAGGGGGGTCACGATAACCTAATACACACCTCATGACTAATGTCTGGCTTCACAAAGCTAATAACCAGAGCCGTAACTGCTTTCAGTCGATTCCTGAACAGATGCAAGACTCCGAGAATGAAGAGAAGTCTAGTACAGGGCCTCTTTACGGCTAAGCTAATCCTGAAGAACATATGGAACGGATGAGTTTAAAGTGCTTTAACAAGCATGAACAGGCTGAAAGTAAATTAGCGCTGAAGGTTACACATACAGAGAGAGGATTAACTGGTGAAGTCATTCTCCTAATTCTCCTCATTTATTTACAGTCTCTAAGTATGTTTTTGCTTTGTTTATGAATTAGAAATTTCACTGTGAAATTTCAACTGTGATTCTGTGGGTTTTTTTAATCTACAAATAAATCAGACACTTTTTAGAACCTATTATTTTTTTATCTAAAGTTGAATAAGTTGATTTCTGCTTTAGAAACAAAGTCTAAGAGGTACAATATCCAAGAGAGTTTCTAACCTAAACCTATTTTTGTGAGTCTGGCTGAACACACACCATCTCACGTTTCCCTCAAAACAACATCTTGCACAGATTTTATCTCCCATCAGTTATGTCCCAAGAGATCAAGAATTGGAAAATAATCAACTTTGGGATGGAACCAGAATCTCCGCTTCACGTCTTGGATAATTTTCCTATAACGTGCCCAGTCCTTACATGATAGACTTTTCTAAGTATCATTAACATTATCAGATGTCAGTATTCCTACAATCCTATTTTTTTTTTAATCCTCACTGTACAAAGTAACTGACTGGATAATTTCTTTTTTTGTAAATGTTAGGCAAAAGTTTCTAAACCTATAATGGCCTTTGTTGGTGATCAAATTTATATACAAATATTCAGATATTGTATATGATTCAAGTATTTTTGCCAAATTGCCAGCGCTTAAACACGGAGGCAGAAGGCAAGCACTGCCTCAGTACTGGGTAGCATCAATCACCCAGCTGTTCAGCACAAAGGCACTCTGTCATCTCCACCAGTGCAACTACACACTCTCTACAGAGTGATCGAACTCTCTCCAAATGACCTGATCTCGCAACTCGATGAACTGCAATACACGGACACGCCTGCGTTCAACACTGACTTGTCAGAGAGAATGAAAAATGAAAGTCTCCATACTTTCCCCCACGCACACCCATGCCATTTATATCTGAGCCTGTGCTTTCAGAGGTTTAGAATTAACACCCCATTAAAAAGGCAGGGCTGGATACACAGAATGTGAATGTGGCTCTGCTCCAAGTGTAATCAGCCAGCTCCACATTTTGCCATGTTGCACCATACAGCAAGGAGCTAATCTCCAGCTCTTTAGAAGCTTTGAAAGTTTTATAATTACGTGCTTCATTTTAGGTTTTGACTAAATCAGTGTAATGAATAGCTCAAAAATGAGTACAGTGTTTCCACAAACAGTGTTTCTGTGCATCCTCAGTGCAATGTGTCTGTGTTTTGCACTATTTTACAGAAAGTCCACCAATCAGGAGAGACTACCAGTAAAGAGATTAGTCCAGTGCTTCCAGTTCTACAGGACTACCAGGTTCTTCCTTTACAGAACTCAAAGCTCCAAAACTGACTTCAGATCCATACTAGACTCCTTCAGATGCTGTGTTTTCACCACACGTCACAGTACGGCATGGGAATCTAGAGTTACACGTACCCTGGTCAGGTACCTGCGTCTACTTCCTGTAGCATAACAGTACTAATGAAATTTGGATGCTTTCTCTGAAGCTTGTAGGATGGAGATACTAGGATGGATGATAACAGTAAGGAAAAGCTTTAGGGGGCTTGTACACGTATTAATCCATTTGCTGAATCCAAATTAATGTAAAATTGATATTTTGGTTCTGGTTTAGTTTCACACTGCAGGAAAAGCAAAAAAGGGGGTGCGTATGGCTGAAAATGTATTCGTAAAACTCATTCATTGGTCAGAAATATGGCGACAGAAAGAGATAAATCTTTACTAACCAATTGTGCCCAGAATTGCGGTGTCATAAAACATTTCTGTTTTACGTCACCAGACAGTCCTAAAAAGCATTTCACTGCACATCGTACTCTGTAAGATTAGGTGTGTCACCAGTAAAATTTGATTTGATTTGAATTTAAACCTGAGCATAGAAAACAAATTCAGTGCTCAGTAGATTACTATATACAGTAATTATATAAATGACTATTTTAAAACATTCTGTTTATCACATCCACCATTTATCTTCTCTCTTTTTCGTAGGTCAAAATCTCCAAAATACATGGCTCTGTCACTTGGCTCAGTTTAACAGCTCCCATCTACAGAAAATGTCACCCACAATCCAAAATCCAAGACATGTTTGGTTCACTTCCTGCAGCTGGATTGATTCAAATCGCTCTCTCACTGCAATTAAACCACAATAGAGTTTGTGTTGAACCGGACTGAGATCACCTCTCTCAGACACTCTCGGTTGTTTTGGTCCACCAAAGAAACGCACCAAAGGGAAAAACGCACCTGAGTTCAATTTAAAACAGACTAAATGAAAGACGAAAGCACACTTAAGGTCTGATTTAACCTTTTTAGTTGACATTTGATTTATAGTGAACAAAGGAGATGCACCAAATTCTCCATTGTACTCAGTAGGAATGTTCATACACTAACACTGAAAATTTTGCAAGCTATACTTGTGAACCCTGACTGAAAACTCAAACTAGATAGCTATTTTTAATACTGGTTTTGCATTTGACCAATCGATGATCTGCACTACTTCTAGCTCTACCCATGTGTCTATGTTTGTTACTCTTTGTTATCTGGCAAGAAGCATAATCAAATTAAGCATTGCTCACATGCAATGGAAATAACAAAAAACGTGGTATAATGGATTTGTTACCATACTATTGTATTTTATACCACACTGTCAGGCTACTCTCTAGCCCCACTAGAGCGGCCTGAAAGCAGCATATCTGTCTCACATCTAATGAGAATACAGACAGCTTCAAGGACACTCCTCACTCAACGGCTGCAAATGCACAGATCATCAGCAGCTCATGTGTGAGTAACATAGATCAGCCAAAACCTGTCCTTAGACACACAGGCAGAGTGGAACAAGACAGAAAGCAGCTGTAGTAAACATTACAGAAGCGGCATAATCACTGTGGGTAACTGCGGCTACATGGCTATGGGGTAGCTGTTTCATCTAGGTGTCACAGAAATACAGGCAGGAAAATGGTGGGATGCTGTTCATGTAATGTTTTTGGAAAATTAAGTTAACTAGTAAATTTCTGTACGCTATCGATTTGCCTAATATAATCTCTTTACCCTGAGCGGGTGGAAACACTGTCTAGCTGCTTAGCCATTCCTAATTCAGGGCTTAAAACCCCACCATTAGGAAGGTGTAGAGCAGCTGGTGTGTCAATATGTTCCATGGTGGGGGTTAAAAGGGAGAGGACACAGGAGGACTAACCCAAATAACGCCTCCTTCAATCATGGCTTAACTACATTACCACCACATCTCCTGCCTGACGGTAACAAGTGACTCCCAACTGGCTAATCAGACTATATAATGTATAATGGAACCAAAATCTTATTCTGGGGGAAAGGATTCGTGCAGATGCTCCTCTTGGGAAAGGACATTAGCTAATGGTCTGGGATTTGGGAATCATGATCCTGACCCATCCCAAATTAGGCTAACCTCTTCACTAAAGTGCTGTAGCTTGGACTTACAGGGGGGTGATGACCACATTGTATTTGAAACTGAGGAGAAGTCTTTGCAAATTTTAGTTATTATCTGTCAACCAGGCCGTGGTGCTTCAAATCCATGTTTCTTGACACTTAGAGCCAAATGTACTGAGTGGTTTTGTGTTGCCAGTGAACACTACTACTGGAAAGTCCACAACAAAGGAGAAGAAATGTACTCAACAAGTTCTGGCTCTCTTCTGAGAAGAGGTATTTATAGTGCTTTAGGAGCTTCTTTGGCATGCTTTCTCGTGTGTTGTTGGTCACCTCTAAGTGTATTCCTGGCTAATAAGTCATGTGGTTTGGGTTGCCTTTCAACACCGGTGATCGTCGCAGTGCAAGCTGATACCCTGACAATGCCCCGGACTCGACCTCCATTGCGTCAGTGCTGGGTGGAAACACGAGAACCTCAAGAACCTCTTTAAGCAGACCAATACAGAGGATGAAGACAACAAGATTTTTGATGAATTTTTTGGAACGGTGATTTTCTACTCCTCCAAGCAAACACAGGCTCAAGCATCCTAGCGTAAATGTTCAGTGGTAAAAGGAGGGTAGAGTTTGCTTGTTAGCACAGCGGGGGCTCCATAACAGCTGTGAATTTGCAGTTTGAGAGTGAACACACCAATTTACTCCCATACCCACCCATCAGACGCACAGATGCTTGTGAGGTTGAAACAAGAATGAAACAATGTTCTTGTCTGTGTTATTCAGGAATGCCCGAATAGAGCCATAGACACCCAGGGGTAATTATGAGGAAGCTACTCTTGCCACTCAGTGATATAATTGGTATAATTAGTGAGTTGGGTCAGCAGGCGGCCTGGTTCAAAACTAGAGGAATTTCCTGCGTCTTGCTCTAGGTCACTTAGACAGCTAATTTGGAAGATGGAGATTCTAAGTAACCATCCTGACAAGACCAAACATGGGTCAAAGTTGCATACTCTTGTCTTTTGAGGGAACTCATACTATAATGAAAACGCAATTGCTTTAAAGGTGTCTATCACATAACACAACTTTTGCAAAAGGAACTCATGCATCAGTCTTCACTGCCTTCAAAACATCAGCCACGCTTTCAAACCCACTGATCTCAAAATATCCTGCATCTGACAAGCTAGGCCCCTGAGATTTCTGACACACTGTCTATAATGCTAGCTAGACTGACCTATATTTTAAGAAATGTTTTGTCTGGAACTCACTAGCTCTGTTACCCAATTGTTTTGGGACCTGGGGATCCTCTATGTATCCTGGGTCACTGAAATTTGACTGAACACTGGATAAATTGGAGTGGCATCAATGCGGGACACGTCCCCAGGCTTCTAATGAACTGGAATGAGGCCGCTGTCTCATTATGCAACTCACTTAAGGAGAAAAATCACAGAAAGTGATTTTATATAAATAAACTTGAACAAAAAAAAAAACCTTATATAAATGGATACATGCATACATTCTCAAAGGCTGCTAACGAAAGACTATGCAAGAGTTTGATAGGGACCAATCCTAAGGGTAGTAAACCTGAGGGTAGTGATTATGTGGCAGCTCCCAAAATATCATGCTTTTCGTGTGGATTACAGCCACTGCATGCAGAATTCCTTCTGAAGGAAAGATTTTGGATGAAAGAGCCTCAGAAATGCTATTCTTTAGAATTAAAGAAAGAGGTTTCTTATTAAAGAACACCAGACACACCAGACTATGCTTTGCAAGAAACTACTGCCTGAACATTGTTTATGAATTTAAAACAGGAGGTATCTTTCTTTCCAAAGATCTGTTTCATTAAATTTAAGTATCGTCGCATGAGTCATAAAGAACAACAAAAAAAGTCATATGTGCGAGACAATCCTTCATGTCAGCAGCGATAAAAAGAGAAAACTAACGACACAGATTTTCATCGCAAAGACTACTGCTCTGGAGGTGATTCATGATTAGGATCAGAAGGTGAAAATAGTCCTGACGTATATCTTTAGCTGTTTTGATGCCATTACTGGCTCTCATTTGCCAAGAAACATGTGGGCAAGGAAGATGACCCAGCAGTGATATCCTCATCCACAGTAAAGTGTTTAATGAATTTAAATCCTTATGGTTGCATGTATCACATATGTAGGTGCCTTAAATCTGAGTAAAAAAGAGCAGATTTTTATAATGTGAACCCAGCCTTTGAGAAAATAATCTGACCTACTTCAGTGCTCTTTCCTAAATCTCCTCTGCCTCAGAGATGTCTGTAACTAGAGATGACTAATGACAACCCCTGTTTCTTTGCTCGTAGAGGTTTTCTGGTGCTATCACGACTCAGCTTCCTACGCAGCATTTACAGACATTTTCACAGCAGATCTGCTATACCTCTTGAGCCAGCTGTCTGTTTTAAACCTTGATCATAGATCATGTAGGGCTGAAACACTCGCTTACAGGATACAAGCGATTCTGGATCCTCTGCGGTCACATGTTTTAGCAAAAGCACAACCACTGAAATCTAGGCCACAGCCCAAGATGCTGCACGTGACTTTATTCCTGGCTCTTTGCCGTTTCAGTGACTGATTCATTGATTTCTGATGGTAAAGCCCGAGTCCACGTGCCAAGATCAATGTGAATGTGCCGCTGGCTCTCTGCATATGTTAGCAGCTGAGGGAGTGGGCTGGGTGAGGACAAGAGATCCAGGCCATGACAAAGCTCATACTGGTGGGGACACAATGTTTTGTGGGATGCACGGTTCAAATCCCTCAACGCATACAGCACTAATTAAAACCTGACAACTGCTCATGTTGTGATGAACTCAAGAAGAGTTCCTATAGTAACCAGCCCTCTCTTGGGTCCCCACCCTGATGCTCACTCTTCATCTGGCAAACAAGAACAATCAGCAATCTGGGCTGTTTAATGTAGCAACACAGACTTTCAAAGGTGGTAAATTTTTAACTAGGCAGGACTGGACTAGTTATTCATTCAATTATTTTTCTGGTGGGGTCATGATAGCAACAGGCTAAGAAAGTCAGTCTAAACTTCTCCACCCCTGAGCCACAGATACCAGCTCCTCCTGGGAGATCCTTGGACGATCCCAAGCCAACCGTGAGATACAGCTTTTCCAGCAGGTCCTGGGTGTACTCCAGGGTCTCCATTCAGTAGGACATGCCTGGTACAGCTCTAAATGGAGCCAACCAGAGAGCATCCTTGTAAGATGCCCGAACCAACTCACATGGTGCCTCTCGATTCAGAGGAGCAGTGGCTTGACTCTGAGGTGTTCCCAAGCTCCTCACACTTTCACAAAGAATTAGGTCGAGCAACCCTGCAGAGGAACCTAATTTTCCACCACCTGTACTCAGGCCCTTATTCTTTTGGTCACTACTCACGGCTCGTGATCACATTCGAGGAAAGAGACCAATAGACTGACCAGTAAACAGGGAGCTTCGTATGAAACCTGAGCTCCTGCTTCACCACCACAGACCAGTACGGTGACTGTAACACTGCTACCGCTGACCCGATCTGCTTATTAATCTCACACGCGCTAACATTTAGGATGGCTCTTTTTCCCATGCACTAAGTGTAATTTGTCCACATGCTTAAGGTCATTACCAGTCATGCTTTTCAGTTAGACCTATTTATATTAATTTGGCTAGGAAAAACATCCGCTTTGTTGTTTGTCTAGCCTCTGACCTCTCCAGATTTCAAAGTGGACACAAATGAAGACCACATCACAGTTCTACCCTCTAAACGCTCCATGTACAAAAAGACCACAACTGTGACAGAATAATCCCTAAAGTCCATCCCAAAATTATTGTTGCAGTTGGTTAAAAACAGCGACTGGAAGTAAATGTTATGACTAACATTTGTGTAACGCTTTGAGATCATGCTGTGCTTTCAGGCCATGACTTTATGCATTTCAGATATATGAATCATGATTTGGCCTATTTAAGGTAATTCCTTCCAGCAACCCTAAAATACTTGGCAAAAGTGCCTTGCACTATGACTTTCCTTTGTGAATGATGTTGTTCTAAAGGAAAACCACCCTCAAATCAACTCATACTGCATATGAGCACTGGTTTCTGGCTGAACAATTAATCATACGTTCATCATTACAGTGAAAACTTCAGGTTTTGTGCTATGGGTCGGAAAAAGCAAAACATAACTAAGTATTGAGATGTACTTTTAGGGCAATACTTCAGGCTCCATTTTTCTGTAGGGTTAGGGTTAGCTGGGATTTGCCAAAATATAAAAAATACTGCTGTCTGAAGACGTATTAATGATGATCGCAGGTCTTTGCTGATTGTTTACATTAACGGCAGTAAAACATATTTATGTATTTATTCGTTTAAAAATATATTTTTGTCTTAATTTATCACGTCTCATATTGTCATCACCTCGTTGCATATCACATTTTTTGTCCATATAGTTCAGCACTACTATGGTCCAGTCTGCAGTGTGTGAGATGGGTGAGGGGTGTGTGTGTGTGTGTGTGTGTGCGCTGACAGTAATACTGTTCTTACTAATAGGATTAGAGGGCTCAGTGGTGCTGTATTGGAAAAATATATACGAATATATATAAGCCTATTAATGCTTACCGAAAATACGGACTGGCCTACATAGCTGTAATGATCATAAAGGATATTTGGGACGATCTTATGCTTGGATTCTGCTATTGACACAGTTCAGGTCAAACAAATAGAAAAGACGACAACAGCAACACACACCAAGCTGCTCTAGTCACTGCTGCTGATGCTCAGAGATGCTGTCTCACAACCATCCCTTTAGTTCAGCTGATATAGAGTTTAAGAATTTGTCTTATGATCGTAGCAAATGAGCATCACTTGTAATAATCAATTAATCGCAGCACTGACCTCAGCTTTCGGTGCTTTCACATATGCAGCATTTGGTCTTTTTGAAATGAACCCTGGTGTGTGTTTTTCCTCCTTCGTTTACGCAGGTGAGAACACGTTTCACACTCGGGTGCGGACTAAAATAACTGGCCTGAGATCATCTGTCCTGAGATCATCTGTCCGTTTCCAAACAGACTCACAGACTCAGTGCAGTTGAGAAAAAAAAAAAAAACTTGTTCTTCTCCGAATCGACCCAGACACAATGTGTGCTTTGGGTTGCGACATTTTTCTTTAATGCAAGCTGCTAAACTGACACGCAAAAATGCAAAGTGTTTTAGAGGGAAAAAAAAGGAAAAGAAATGCTGGATACAGTACACTAAATATTTAAACAAGCTAGGCATAATATTTAATATTTAATGATTTAATATTTGTAACATAAACTTTCCAAAGGTTTCTTTATGTTTTTGCATCGCTGTATCTCTGACCAATGAATTTTATGCTTATGTTTTATGTCCCATCCCTTCCCAGCTCTCAGCTAATGTTCTTTGATTCAAACTCAGCAAAACGCACTAACAGATGAGAACTCAGTAGTTCTGAACGTAAGCACATCAGCAGGTTGGTCCATGTGAAAAGGTCAAGTGCATGACCTTTAGGAGGTCCCTTACCTTCCACGCTGTCCGAGCAGGACGTTCCTATGCCTGTGTCGGCGCTGTCGGAGGCGGCGCTGTGGCGCCTGGCGCGGTTACTGCTGCTGATGGAGGATGAGCCGTGCCATGCTGACTCACAGCCTGGCACCCACCCAGGAGAGGACGCACTGGAACCTAGACAGCAAAACCAGAGGACACGGTCACCACAGAAACAGCGCTCATGAGGAGAAAAACATTCAAACAGTTAGAACCCACTCATAACACAAGCGTGTAGAGACTAAATGACCAGGCTTGCATAATCCTGAGCCCTGTTTATCATAATCGTAAAATGATTCTGACTCAGTAGAGGCAGAGTGAGATGAGGAAGCAGAGGAAAATCTAAACATATTCCAAGCACTCAGTGTTCAGTGTGCACACCACAGCTCTCTCTCATCCCCCTGACTCATATAAGAACAAAACAAGGCCAAGTGCATGTGAGTAACACCAACCCATAAGCCCGGGTTTTAACTCTTCATCAGCTAACCTGAGCTATTTCAGGGTGTAATGCGGTTAGACATAGTCATTACGGCTGTCCTCTTTAACACAAACCAGGAGGGAATTCTGTTACAGCTACAGTCACACGTAATATTAATACTTCCACATAGCGATATACCCAGTTAATTCAAATTTTTACAAAGTTACAGTGGGCACAAAAACACTGGAATGTACTCCATATAATATCCAATTCAAAATATAATAGCCGACATTTTACCTCATGCACTAAATACAGATTTTTATTAGGTCTACATAGTGTCAGTACTGTGCTGAGGATAAAGCTGCGTCCAACTTAACTCCATCCACCGCAGGGCACAATCACACACAAACACACTCTACAGACAATCTGGAAATGCCGATCAGCCTACAACACATGTCTTTGGACTGGAGGAGAAAACCGAAGTACCCAAATGAAACCCCTGAAGCAAGGGGAGAACATGCAAGCCCCATGCACACAGGGCGGAGGTGGGATTCAAACCCCCAAGTCCAGAGGTGCGAGGCAGACATGCTAACCACTAAACCACCGAGCCCCCTGCCCCAAATTAACTCGGAAATGGAACCTCGGAATTACGTATACGTATTATTTCATATAAGTATATACGTATACGTGTATATATACGTATATGATGTATATTTACCTCCTCAAAAAAGCCAACTGTATAGTCAGTGTTATAGATTTAACAAGGGAACATGTCTGTATGTTGATTGACCTAAAGCAAATACTTGTATATATAGTATAACTCATTTAAAGGTTTTAAAAAAAAGTGCTACTGTGTTTCCTGTTCGTGCTGTGAGCAGCCATTTTGATTTGGTGTCACTTGCTGAACTCGGGGTTGAGGAGACCATGCTGACATTTATGTAGAAATTTCAGATTTGAATTAGGAGCTATAGTCAAACGTGGTATAAATCTACCATTTAATGTTGGTCCTAAAGCAATCTCTTTCCACTGACAGAGGGGGGCCAATACATGTGCAGCTGCAGACCTACAGAGTGACCTATGCAGTAGGTAGACCAAATAAACTGGCAATAAAACCTCCTCACACACAAAGAGACCTCTACGCCTTGGTGGGATGAAATGAAATTTTCTCTAGTGTGGATGAACTTAAAGGTTTATTATTTGAAACCTAGAGGAAATTTCTACCACAACTGTTACAGAAACTGGTCGATTCAATACCCGGAAATCATCAAGGGGTTCTGTGAAACAAAAGATGGCAAGCTAAATACTAACACTAAGTGTGTAAGTGTGATCTTTAATAAAGTCACTACTGAGTGTCCAAATACGTTTTTGTCTAATTATGACCCGTATATCTATTATTTTTTATCTATCTATTTTTTGGGAAATGTTTTGCTTGAAATGTGTACTTATAGTATCTTTCTTTAAAATAAATGCCACATGGTTTGACATGCTGTTTTATAATAAACTGAAATCTATACATTTGTATGTGTGTCTTAAGTGTCCAACTATGTTCTGTTTATACATAAACATGGCCACAGAGGACAGTGAGTTAGTGTTTGGACAGAAACTAAGGTTTTTCTTGATTTCATTAACAAAAGTAACATCAAACATCTCCTCCACACTGAATGGGATACAGAGCTGCCGTGAACTCTGAGGCAGTCGGATGTAGAAGCATGTGTAGTTTAAAACAAACAAACAAACAAACAAAAAAAACGGTACAAAAAAAAGTCAATCAATCAAGCAAAGAACGTAATCAAAGACAAACTTGATAAAAAAAAAAAAAAAAAGAGGAAGACAGAAAA
>CM040472.1:15869165-15888274 GCA_022758105.1 Pangasianodon gigas | reverse complement strand
CAAACATCGAACATCAAATCTATCGCTGCTGTTTTGTCTCTTTTCCTTCTGTGTACAGGCGAAAAACCGCCATGCGCTCTGATTAGTGTCGTCTTTTCTCCCGGTCACTTATTAAATCCTCAGGATTTGTGCATCAGTACTCGATGTAAACAAAGCTTTGTTAGGAGAATTAATTCAAAATTATTACGAAACGTTTGAATGGAAATCCAGCTGCTGTGTTTTTCTGCAAGTTTGAACGTACAAGCTACGGTAGCGTGTATCCTCGCCCTAAAGATGAGATAAACTCTAGGCTTTTTCTCTGGAACATGTGTGAGGCGTGTCTCGAGCGTTCACCGTGGGCGATCGTACAGCAGGCAGCGGCGTGCTCCTTCAGGATATCACGCATACTTCAGATTTTTTAACGTGATACTTAAACCTGCACGATTCGGTCGGATCACGATGACACACTTCCTGTGTTCAGACTAATATCCCTTCAGCTCCTGTTTCACAGTAAAATGTAAGTACAGTAAGTGCGGAGTAAAAGACTCCGGGGTGTGCTGTTACAGGAAAATAATCAGTGACAGGATGGTGTGATGTTACTTTTATTTTCCAAAATCAGCACGTCCCTAAGTGTCTTATATCTCTTATACGACAGCAATTTGGCAACAATTATTTTTTTTTATTTATTAAAGAACGACACGTCATATTTTTATCCATTTACGGTTACATTTAATGTTTTAAAACGTTAGTAGTAGTTTTTGTTATCATGTACGTCATAGCAGATATAAACAATCATTCCTTCACCAGCTTCTCTTTTTTCTCTCTTTTTACGTTAATAAGACAAAAAAATTGCAGCTTGTTATTGAACCACAGCAAAGAGCAACGTTCTATAAAGTTACGTCTTTACCTCTGAGTGTTACAAAGCACTGACACTGGAGACTCCTTCCATAAATGTTAAATAAACTGTGCAAATCTCACTACAAACTCAATCCGTGTGCAGCTTGTAAGAAGGGAAAACAGGTTTGACCAAATATTTTTCCCCAAAATGTCTTTAGGACAGAAAAACTTGGGACTGAAGGCAATCAGCAAAAATAAAACATCATACAAAACTCACGTCACCACACAGTCTGTATTTAAGACTCCGTGAGATCATGAGTGTTAAATATCGGTCTTTATCTTCGAACCAATTCATGGCACATGCTGAGATCTGAGAGAAGTGAAAGTGTGGTATGTAAGATATGTGTGTGTGATATTTGTGATAACGCTGGGCCTCATTTATCAAGCTGGAGATGAACGGATTTATTTATAAATCATTAGCACAAGCCTTTACACAAGAAAACTGGTAGTCATGAAAATCCCGACAATTCCTCCGCATCCCGTAAAAAACGTCCGTATCCTATTCGTGTTCCTGAGGGTGTGTAAATTTACACATGAGAAGACTAACTAATGTAAACTTCGATTCGATCGACTTCATATAATTTGCATGGATTACTGCACTTTTATATCTGGAATAAACGGCTTATTTTTATTAAATTTACAGCGTTTTAGCAGACGCCCTTATCCAGAGCGACTTGTAGAAGAGCTTTGGAGTCTCTATCAGAAACACATCCTCATGCTAGATCACTACGTCAGAGGCTAAGAATACCATCAAGTCATTTTACATTATTGGAATTAATCAAGGAATATAAAAAATAAAGAAAGTGAGCCGACACAAACCCAGAAATTAAATTAAACTTTTCCATTATGACTAAAGAAATGGCGGCGTATAAAAAGAGGACGGGTCGATCTGTAAGCCGTAAAAGAAATGCCTCAGCTGATGAAAGATTCAGCACTTGCTTATTATTATTATTATTATTATTATTATTATTATTATCATTAATTACTAAATATTTTTTTAGCATAGAAGTGAGTCAAAATAACTTCCACCTTCCACCTCTGTTTATACACCGCCATTTCTTTAGTCATAATGAGAAAGTTTAATTTAATTTCTGGGTTTGTGTTGGCTCACTTTCTTTATTTTTTATATTCCTTAATTGGAACCCAGAAACTAAATTAAACTTTTTCATTATGACTAAAGAAATGGCGGTGTATAAAAAGAGGACGGGTTGATCTGTAAGCTGTAAAAGAAATGCCTCAGCTGAAGAAAGATTCAGCGCTTGCTTATTATTATTATTAATTATTAAATATTTTTATTGGCATAGAAGTGAGTCAAAGTAACTTCCACTTGTCTTTCTGCCGTTACTCTGATAGTTCATTTCGTGCTCCCGGCTGTCTGTGCACACGACCTTTTATGGAGTTTTGTGGGCGTCGCTACATGCAAATGAGCTGTGTCGAGCTGTGTCAAAGTAAGCTTGAAGTAGTACGGATATTTTACGTGTTCGTTAGCACGTTTTGTCGTTGCCATTACCATTGCTGTATCTGTAGTGTACTTGAGCTTGGTGTCATCCTACAACGTGGCGGCTTTTCGATAAGCATCGTAGTAGCGCTCACTGTCAGGTTTTAATCGGAAAAATCTCTCTCACGGGAAATTTATCGTCGGCTGTCTGTGTCAGTCGCAATGTGAGCGTGATCACAACCAGAGAACTGTTATGAATTATAATGTGAGACTCTTGTCTCTGAGAAACCAGCTTTAGAGAAGTCCAGCTTTAGAGAAGTCCAGCTTTAGAGAAGTCCAGCTTTAGAGAAGTCCATGCTGAGACACAAGAGTTTAAGTAACGCTTATTTATAATTTATAACTAGTTTAGACAGAAACAGACATGAATCTAAACCTCAATAACTCAAAAAAACAAGCACCCTGTATATAAAAAACATTAACTTACACTTCAGGTGATCTGTTAGAGGAAAACTTAGTTATAAAATCTCTATATCTGGAATAAATAACCAAAAGATTATTGTATATGTTTAAATCATGAACCTAATATTTCAGTTATTTGAGTAGTTGGATTATGTTTATAAAAATGATATGTTTGTGAAATTTAAATGTGTTGCTGGATGTACAGAAAGAAAAAGCTTGAGAATGCATTGTATAATCTCTAATCAAATCATATTTGTGAAAAAAACAATCATTTTTATGGAGTTTTGTATCTGATGCTAATTACACTGTAGTAACTCAGCAGAGGAAGTGAGGAAGTGCTGCCAGATTTATGCAACATTAGCGTTAAATATTGTGCAATATTCAGCTAGTTTGACCCTGAAAACACACAAAATACAAAATATTAATAATAATAATAAACACTAAAATGGTGTTTTACTGTGTAACAGTCGCTGACCTGGTGTGCAGCAGGAGTAAAATGAAAACCAGTGAAGCTATAACATGATGCAGCTAATGCTAGCAAGCTAATTATTTATCCGTTTTAACTACTGCTAATATTGGGATAGATACCTCCAGCGTGTCAGTGAATGAGTTATGTCAGGTTTAAGGCTAATTAATTCAAGTGTAAATGAAAATTAAAATGGTTTCCAAGCCCACATTCAAAAAAAAAAATAAAAAAATAACCGCCTTGCTAACTGAGCTAGCTAACAATAAGAAGATGCCGTTAGTCGCGCGCTGAGATTCCGTTAGGCACGAGCGAGACAAATCTCCATCATTTCCCCGGTTTTAACCCTAAAACACCACCTGTCCCGGGACTTACCCGCTTTATAGATATCCAGGCCATCCTCGAAATCGTTTCTGCTCCACATCTCGGTGGATTTCATGCGCTATTTAAACGGAAACGTCGAAGGAGTTTCCAGAATGAACCCCTCAAAAAAAAAAAAAAAAAAACACCAAGAAGTAGCCCAATATTACGGATTGGGAAGAAATTAAAAATTATTAGGAGTTTTCTCTACCTGTAATCCATGTTTACGACAAAAACTGATCACGTATTATATATATATTTAAAAATAATCCCTATTCCTATAAGAGAATAATCCTGAATCGGGTAACATTCACCTGGAACACGAAGCAGCGCTGAACTACAGCGCGACCAGCTCGCTGTGCCAACGGCATCGCAAGACTGTGAGCTCAAACCCAGGCCGCGTCCCAAACGCCTCCGTAGGGAGCACAAAGTGCACTCATGTGACGCACAGAATGCATTCCGTCGTGCCCTATGTAGTACGCGTGTGTAGGAGGCGTACAGACGTTTAGAATGCGGCCTCGCGCTTCTGCGTGTCCTGGCTGTGAGTGGAGAATGAAAGCAGCAATCAGAGCTGTAAACTCCGCCCACTCAACCGACACATGCACCACGAAAGCGTCTCGGAT
This sequence comes from Pangasianodon gigas, assembly GCA_022758105.1. NCBI lineage: Eukaryota > Metazoa > Chordata > Actinopteri > Siluriformes > Pangasiidae > Pangasianodon > Pangasianodon gigas. The sequence goes on along the minus strand of CM040472.1, from coordinate 15,884,055 downwards.
TGCTGTATTTCAGCTCCTTATCCTTCATCCTGACACGGGTCAGACTTCCTTGGAGGGGATTTTAATCCGGGATGTACACACACACACACACACACACACACACACTCTCAATCAGTGTAACAGCAGAACCGATTCCGTTTTGGCACGAATCGAATCATTTCAATTGAGTCGAATCTTTTGAGATTAACCGAATCACTTCAACTGACTCGAATCTCTTGTAACGAATCGAGTCACTTAAGTTTATAGATTTCCAACTCTAGTCCTGGAAAAACCCCGAAGTCCTGCACATTTTAGACTTTTCCCTTCTTCCATCACACTTGATTCAACTCCCAGCCCTTCCTGAATTGAAGCGGGTGTGTTAGAGCAGGGGAAACACTGAAATGTGAAAAAACAGTGACAGGGTTGGGAACCTGTGCTGCAGTTCGAATGACAGCAAGGGAGCCTGTACAAATGTTGGACCCCTTGACAGGTTAATGGACTGCCTGGACAATTTTTGGTCCCTCTTATGTGTCCTCCTCACCCCCAGACCCCCTTAGACGACACCAGGCTTAGTGCTTCCTGGAATAGGTATAGGTGAGAATTTACAACCGTTCAGGGAGAAGGGAGGCAGCATGATGGCACAGCTCCAGGGTCTTTCATTCAATCTTGAGCTTGGTTTACTGTCTGTGTGGTTTCACATGTTCTCCCCTGTGTGTCTTTGTGGGTTTCCTTCCAACCTGCAAAACATGCTGGTAGGCCCCAAGGTGTGAAAGTGTGTGTGAATGTGTGTGTGTCCCATCCAGGGTGTATTCCTGCCTCACACCCAGTGTTCCTGGGATAGGCTCGGGATCCACCACCACCCTGACCAGGTGACTGAAGATGAATAAACGAAGCCACTATTATGTTAAACAGCTCTGAGCAGACGATAGGCTGATGGTTGACAATTAGGGAAACTATTCATATGCAAGTACGTATTTCTTCGAACTGTCTTACGTTTAATGGCGCACTTTTTTTAATTACTGAGAGCGGCTCAGAGACTCAAAATGGCCCTCTGGTTTGAAATAAGTTTACCCGTGATGTGAGGTTTGGTGCCAAGTCATGTACACAATTTGGCCATCTTACTATTCACCCTGTTTCACGGCTAATTAGAAATCATCTTTGGACTGCACTAATCAAATAGACTAATCCTGAATGTACATTGCAGGTTCAGGAATGCTAGTGTTAACAAAAGAACATTTGCATTCCCCTCTTCAAACTAGGGCAACAAAACGCACAAGAGGTCTCCTCAGCCCCCGTTCTGCACACACATTCTTTTTAAAGGAATTTCAGCCGAACTATTTAAGGGGGCTGGAATCCATTTGGCACCTGTTCAGTGACAGACCGAATGTCTGATGGGAGCACGTGAAGTTTTCCAAGCGGCATCCTCAACAGTTCAACCTGAGTAGGATACAAAGCAGAGTAAACATCGACTCTAATGTAATAGTTTAATAACTAATAAAAGTGAAGGACCTGTTATAAAACTACAATTTAACATTATAAGCCAGGTTTTCAGGTTTGGGGATTAACTGATGTGGAAATGTTTTTATGATAATAAGTAGAACATATCAGAGATATTGTGCTGCACTGGCACAGCGATCCTATATTCCAGATCAAGCTCTGGACTTTATAATATTCCATATTTGCATCTGTATGGACACACTGAATGTCTAAAAAGAAAGAGTTTATCCAAAAACACATTTATTTAATTATCTTTGTTTCCCAAATGCTGTTGATCAGCCTAGACTTGTTTGGTGTGCAAGGTTTGTTTCTTTAGTTTTGTCCCAGAGTTAAGGGGATGTGACCAACCAGTCTATGAAGCAATAGAAAGTTGTTCTATACTAAAACAGAGGTGTGAAACAGAAACAGAGGTATGCTCTAATTTGTAGCACTGATTTGATTCAAAATTCAAAACTGGCACAAGCTCGAGGGCATGAGATCAGTGAGAGACTCTTGCTTTTCTGCAATATTGATTTGGATAAAATCCAATATGGATAATGTCCAGCACTGACATTTATCAGAGGTCTGAATGCTGGCCACTGCAGTGGTTTCAGATACCACAGTACATTCAGTCTAGCCTTCATACATACGATATATCTGTAGCAACTTCTACATTAGATAAAGCTATTACGCAACCATGTACATACCAGCAATTTGCCCATTTTACTAAAGTTTAAAATAAATAAATAAATAAATTTGTTAATACCTAAGACATAAAGATACCCCAAAACAAATGTTATGTCTTTCTTTTTTCATCACTTTATCCCCAACACTGCTTATTCTATATTCAATAAATTCTATCTTTAAAAAAACATACAAGAAACTTACTACAGAATGTACTTCCTGTATGTTGCAAAATAGGCCTTATATCGTAATCCTCTGTGCAAGTGGTACACGGTTTCATCATGTTTTGCGTTGCTCATACACAGTTCCTCTTTTTTAAAGCGAAATCCTGAATTTGCCATTATTGTGGAAACACGCTCATGGCACATTTCACACATATTCAAGATTAAAGGTTGAAAGCTGAATGCATAAGCACTAGCATCTCAATTGGTTTCAGCGTCAACAGAGAAGAACAGCGGTGCTCTTTCAGCTGAAGAAGAAAGGGCATGCATGCAAAATTATAGCATTGAGCTAGTTCAATTACCCATGAGCTCCCAATTAATCCAACACCGGTCAGTCACGTACGAACTCGAGTGCAACCGAGCATGCACAAAAGGAGAAAAGAGCCTATGAAAAACTAATATTTGGAATCTGAAAACATGTAATACAGGATATATCAATGTAGGGAAAAAAAACATGTTCAGAATTCCTGCAGTAGACTGGCATCCCCCCAGCGTTCCTGGGATGGGTTGCAGATTCACCGTGACCCTGACATGGATAAGCAGATACTGAAGCTGAGTGAAAGTCTTCCTAAGCTTTAATGTCACCATTATTTCAAAGGCTACTGCTGAAACTTGTGACTATTTAATTACTTAAAGTCGTCCTATACTAGTTGTAGCAAGTGGCACTGCCCAATCTGTCAGATGTTTTGCAGATGAGGCCTGCTACTACTAGTCCCTTTCATGTGGTTCTCACACTTTCTTTTTAAAGATGTACTATACACTGTTGGTCATGCTACATTATTCATAAAAGCTTAGCCATTGGCACTGTTCTGTCCTACTTTAAACATCCAGAATCTTATGAACAAACAGTTCTGTCTAAGGTCTCTAAAATACCTGTCCTTTTAAAGGATTTAAAGTGCGCTGTCTTTTCTCAGCTTTCCTTATTTCCAAGTAATAATATTCTTGAGAAATCCCATTCAGGTTTTTGAGTACACCACAGCACAGAGCGTGCTCTTTCTAAAGTAATGACTTACAACTTGGTGATAAATTAACAACTTGTGGCTGCCCTGCTGTTGACAGCGTTTATTTATTTTGCTGGCATAGTTTGGGTCCACTTGCTAAAATCATTACAGTAGGTTTTTCAATAAGTCAATAAGCATGAGGAAACATTTCTATCATTGTGGGCGTGGTCTCTCCCAGGATGACCACCCACACTTAGACGCTACGAGGGCTCACTGAAAGAACTGATGAGGATGAAAATGATGCAAATCTTGTGCTATAGCCTTCACAGTCACCAGATCCCAGATCTCTGCACCACCACCATCACAAAACCAACTGACAATATCTTTAGGAAGAATGGTGTTCATCACACTAGTACAGTTCAGGAGAGTTAAGGTGCACTAAAGCTGTTTTGCTGCATGTGATGGCCCAACCTTATTAATACACTTTATTTTTCATTAATCTTGACACCCATCTATAGTAGCTATAGCATAATGGATTCATTTTACTGAAACATAGTGCAACATTTGACACCTGTGCACCTCACGGTGACATCTTGGGTCCCATTTTGTTTTTATTGTACACACTTTCCCTTAATTGGGTTTCAAATGTACCATCTCACATCACTACTATGCAGATGATACACAGTCTCTGATGTATTGCTGATTATGGAAAACTGATTCTGGAAGCGTGTGCTGGTTTAACTGCACTAGGCCTTAGCATAGTCTCAAGTGTGGTGTTGGCCTCTGGAGAGCTGCCATCTTCCTTCATGGCTGTCACTTGAGAAGTACTTTAAGGTTCCATCTATTTTTCTTTTTATATCATGATTTCTCTTTAGTTTATCTTTTGAAAGTCTCCTACAGTATTACTGCTAAACTAATGATGACCCCTGTATCTTCTGCTGAAAGCAGGATGATGGAATAGCACCTAACCTCCGGCCACTCATTTCCTGTCAATTACAGAACTGAGTTTCTGGATTTAATATGTATTTTTAAAGCTGATGTTAAATCACCAAGTTACATTCTGACCCCATTCTACCTCTCAAAGCCTTATTAAAGTCTATAGCCTCCAGCCATGTGTTTTGTCTTGTTCTGCCCTTTAAATGAACTTTCTAAATAGAGAATACTTCACTTAAATGTTGTGGTTTGTGGATCTAAATGTTTATCCGAAGCAGTCGAGTATCTGTGGCAAAGATTCAGGCTGGTTTCAACATTGTCTTCACTGCCTCCTGCTGATAGGCCACAAATGTCTCATACTTCCACATCATAATTATCATAAAGAAGAAGAAATGTTTACTGCTTGAATCTTTTACCAGTGAAAGTCACTCTACTCAATTAAATCCAACCCCAGGTATGCCAAAACCCCAAACCCATTAATTTACAGAGACTTTATGGTCATACTAATATTTGACTCTGCTCAGGTCAGTTCAGGTCACAGTCGAATCTCTCTGATGGCTTTCAGGGCTCTTTATAAATATATAATAGCCCTAATCTGGCACCTTCCACTGAAATGCGATACAACAGCTCTGACAATGAGAGGTTGCATAATGTTTTACATTATTAATAGGACTTATTATGCATACTGTTCCCTTACAGCCACGTGTCAGCCAAATGTTCTCATGGTACTTTAACACCCAGTACAAGACCAGTAGGGCCTCCTGTAAAGCAGCACTTACATAATATTCCTAAAAGGCATAGAACAGAATATTGAATATTCATTGACAGTACAGGCTGAATCTTGGCACCTGAACTAATTATACACGTTTAAACCCCCCATCCACCTGACCTGAACATTACAAGACCTAAAGCTCTGCCCAACATCAGCCTGAACTCACTATCTGATACATGCAGCTCCCATGTCACTTACCTGAACTTAAGAGGTCTAAAGAACCCTCAAGCAAACACTGGGCCTCACTTATCAATCATTTAGTAAAGCTGTGTGTAAATCCTTTTATATGCCAAAGGTAACAAAAAACATTCCCAAGAGATTGAAATAAAAGTTGTCTCTAAAGCTGATTTTTCAGACTCACGTGGATGTTGATAAATGCCAATCAGCCTTAAATTACCAAGTATGGTCATGGCACAGCTGATTTACATTTAGGAACTCCGCAGAGAGATGAAAACGATGAAAATGATAACTAAACATTGAAAGACCGCCTCCTATGGATGGTATGCGCTAATCTTCCAATAACGCAGCTCAGCCACTGCAGCGTGTCAGCTACCATAAACACACACCAACTCTTACTTCTTTTACAGGGTGCCATTACTTTAGTGCTATTTGAACAGCTAGTCTTATTTGACTAAAAATTATTAATGATTTGATTCTTTCAAATTGTTAATATGAAACAACTGAGTTTCACAAAATGTGCATTGAATTGATGTGTAATTTAATTAAAGAAGCGATTTAAACTTGACAGTTGTGTAATCCATATATAAAACAGCAGCAACTCATCACCAACTATAAGACTGAAACCCGATTAGCCAAGGTTCACATTAAGGAGTCTCCAACCATCCATATTCCATACCGAATATCCTACACAGGGTTGCGGGAGATCCTGGAGCCTATCCCAGGGAACGCAAGGCGGGGGGACACCCTAGACATGGCCAAACACAGACAATTTGGAAATGTCAATCAATGTATGTCTTTGGACTGGGGGAGGAAACTGGAGCACTCAGAGGAAACCCCCGAAGCCCGGGAAGAACAAACTCTGCACACATAGGGCGGAGGCGGGATTTGAACCCCCAACCCAGGAGGTGTGAAGCAAACGTGCTAACAGCTAAGCCACCGTGCCCAGATTAGAGAGTCTCTTTATATGTAAATTTACACAAACTCTGGAGCACTTGTAGGATATGGACATTTTTCTGAAATAACTGGATTTTCATAAATTATGCCTTTCTTGCATAAATGCCCCTGCGAACAATTTATGAACAAATTCCTTCACGTCAGTTTGATAAACGAGAGCTACTCATCTGAACTGAACATTCAAGGTCAACAAGCTTGAATTGAACATTCAATGCCTAAAGCCCTAACACACTGACTCAGACATACCCAAACACACCCCACACCTCCCATACACACTCTTGGCTTACAGTCTTGTGTATTTTGCAGTCTGTTTAGATTTGCATGTTTAATTCTACCATGTACTTGATACTGATGCTGCTCCTGTATTATCCACCTCCCTGGTTCTGCACTGTGCTGTCCTGAACTGATCTTAATCATCAATATTTTGTCTAATATCAGTGTTTTGTACATGTGTGTATATGGATGAAATAACATTAAACTCTTTGACTACATAAACTGGATATTTCCAATCATTCCTGTATGCTCTAGTGTTTGGAAATCCTGGCCGTTCATAATAGCACTAACTGTCGTCACGACACACAGAAGCTCCAAGCAACGACTGCGTCCTACTCACACACAAAACAAAGAACACACTCTGCTGTGAACAATCCTACTGCTGTTAGTGATCCACAAATACACCACCGATCAGTAGCACACATTATGTGGTCCAATGACACAAAGAGCACAGCATAAAACCAGCGCTAAATGAGATTAAATCAGTGTGAAACATCTTTATGCAGAACAACTCTCTGAAGAAAGATCCTGTTCTGGTAAAGCAAAAGCTGATTTTTTTTAGCACGCTGACGTTCTTGCATTAAACTGTGTCATTAACAAACAAAACACTTCCTCTCAGAGGAACCCACGTGGTTTGGCGTTCCACCCACTGTGTGTGTTTTAGCCTCTGGTTTGAAAGGGTGTATGGTGTGATATCCCAAACTGATATCAAAACATGACACTAATGGAACTTTGAGTCAACAAGAATCAGTATTGAGTATCACTGTTTTTGTGTGTTATCAGGAGTGTGCACACTACGCCCTGCGCCCCCCCCCACACTTCCTGTCTCTCAGTCAGGAAAGCTGGCGCTCTCTCTGAGGCTACGTCACAAACCGCATACTACCATACAAAATATGAATGATTAAAATACAAAGACTCAGGACATGTCCCAAATCACATACTAATGACATCTGACATAGTATTTAGTGCATCAGAATAGTACTAATGATTACAATACTACCTCAGGACACGTCCCAAACCACATGCTACTGTGCTAAATAGTATTCAAATAGAATGAATTATTAAAATACAACCTTAGGACTCAGGATATGTCCCAAATCACATACTAATGTGGCCTAATGGTTAGAGAGTCGGACTTGCAACCCGAAGGTGAACCTGAAGGTCGTGGGTTCGAGTCTCAGGCCGGCAGGGATTGTAGGTGGGGGGAGTGAATGACCAGCGCTCTCTTCCACCCTCAATACCACGACTGAGGTGAGACCCCTGAGCAAGGCACCCAACCCCCAACTGCTCCCCGGGCGCCGCAGCAAAAAAGGCTGCCCACTGCTCCGGGTGTGTGTTCACTAGTGTGTGTGTGTGCACTTGGATGGGTTAAATGCAGAGCACAAATTCCGAGTATGGGTCACCATACTTGGCCACACGTCACTTCACTTCACTAATGTATTAAATAGTGTGCCAAAGGAGAGCTGATGATTAAAATACAGTCTCAGGAATCAGGAGGCATCCCAAACCACATACTAATATACTAAATAGTGTGTCAAAGTAGTGATGATGATTAAAATATAATCTCAGGATGCAGGATATGTCCCTAACCTATACTACCATACTAAATAGTGTGTTAAAATAATACTAATGATTAAAATACAACCTTGGGGCTCAGGATATGTCCCAAACCACATGCTAATTTGCTAAATAGTATGTCAAAGTAGTGCTGATGATTAAAATACAGCCTCAGGAATCAGGATACGTCCCAAACCGCATATTCATGTACTAGTGTGTCAAAAGAGTACAGATGATTAAAATACAACCTCAGGATATGTCCCAAACCTTATACTACCATACTAAATAGTGTGTTAAAAATAATACTAATGATTGAAATACAAACTTGGGACTCAGGGTATGTCCCAAACTGCATACTATTGTATTAAATAGTGTATCAAAGTAGTACAGTTGTTTAAAATACAACCTCAGGTAACAGGATAAGTCCCAAACTGCATACTAATGTACTAAATAGTGTGTCAACATAGTACTGATGATCAAAATACAACCTCAGGTCATGTCCCAAACCACATGCTAATATAATGCATCAAAACATCGTGCCACATACGGCATAGTGTGAGCTCCAGGATCAGCTCAACATCACTACAACATCAGATCAGAAATAAAGGTACCAAACTGTACTTTTTTCCCTTGTCTCTGGGGTGGTACTACCAAGGATACCCCCCTTTTGTACCTTTAGCTTGTATCTTTTACCTGGGATGGTGCACGGGGTGAACCTTTAATTAGCTTTTAGGTTAAAGTTTTAATAGTTACAGTGGTCGCGAAAGTCTAAATATTGGATCTTACATAATTTTGTAAAGGTACACTATGTTCATGTTTCAAGGTGAGATACATACTAAAGGTACAAAGCATGTGCCTTTGATGGTACACCCCCAGCAACATGGAAAGATACAGGTTAGTAACTTTTTCTGAGAGTGTGTATCAACAATCCATGAGCAGAAGCAACATAGGATTAAACTCAGTAGTCTTTAGAAAGTGCATTAACGTATTATTAACCTAGAAACATAAAAATATGTGAAATATGCAGCACATTCCTGTTTGCATTTCTGCTTAGCTGTCATATTCTGTTGTTTTTTTTTTTGTTTTTTTGAAAGGCAGCAAAAGTGGCCTGGCTACATTCTACAGCTTTTCACCTCCATTAACCCGCTGAACATTTTCAGACTGAAAAAGAACACCACAAATAAAGAAAAAGAGTAAAAAAAGACCATTTTAAAAAGAACTTACAGCTGTTCTTCTTCATGAGAAAGGCGCATTATGCAGAAGTAGAGGGAGGAAGTGGTGATGCTTCAGCATACGTTAGCTAAAGTGAAACCCGGCACAGGAACTCGTTCAGCCAATAACCATCACAGAACCTTTTTTCAAATGGTTGTACAGTAGAAAAAAAACCCTGTGACTTAACAACAAAAAAACAAGCAGGGTGTCAGGGAGGTAAAGGAGGCAATCGACAGAAATTACAGTGAGCAAATGAACGTGACGTCTGAGAGCAGTGTCCTGGAAGTAACAGGGACACTGCGTATACGTAATTATTAAGTAATTGAAAAAATAACTATTGAAAAAATAACACCAAACAGGTCCATAAGTATTTGGACAGTGACAATTTTTGTAATTTTGCCTCTGTACACCACCACAATGGATTTGAAATGAAGCAATCAAGATGTGATTGAAGTGTAGACTTTCAGCTTTAATTCAAGGGGTTTAACAAAAAACCGGTTTATTGCATTAACCCTTTAGGAATTACAGCCATTTTTTACAGACTCCCTCCATTTTCACAGGCTCAAAAGTAATTGAACAACTAACTGATAAGCAGTTTCATGACCAGATGTGGCATCTTTCGTCATTATTTCACGACAAATTAAGGAGATAAAGGTCTGGAGTTGGTTCCAAGCGTTGACTTTGCATTTGGCAGCTGTTCATGGGAACACTCAATATGCCGTCCAAAGCGAAGGAGGCCATCATTAGGCTAAAAAACAAAACAGACCTATCAGAGAGACAGCAGAAACTTTAGGAGTGGCCAAATCAACAATCTGGTACGTTTTAAAAAGAAGTAATGCACTGGCAAACTCAGCAACACCAAAAGTTCTGGAAGGCTAAAATGGATGATCGCAGAATTCTTTACTTGTTGAAGAAAAACCCCTTCACAACATCTAGCCAAGTGAAGAACACTCTGGAGGAGGTAGGCGCATCATTGTCAAAGTCTACAATCAAGAGACGCTTTTAGGAATGTAAATACAGACGGTTTACCTCAAGATGCAAACCACTGGAAATACTCAAGAACTGAAAGACCAGATTAGACTTTGATTAAAAAAAAAAAAAAAAACACCTCTAAAAAAGCCTGACCTGTTCTGACACAAGATTAAGTTGTACCAGAATGATGGGAAGAGAAGACTATGGAGAAGGACTATGGAAAAGTAGGGCTCATGATCCAAAGTATACCACATCATCTGTCAAACATGTGGAGGCAGTGTTATGGCATGGGCATGTATGGCTGCCAATGGAAGGGGCTCACTGGTGTTTATTGATGACGTGACTGCTGATAGAAGTAGCAGGATGAATTCTGAAGTGTATAGAGCTATACTTTCTGCTCAGATTCCGTCAAATGCTGCAAAACTGATAGGACTGCACTTCACAGTACAGATGGATAATGACCCAAAACGTACCGTGAAAGCAACCCAAGAGCTTCTTAATGCAAAGAAATGGAATGTTCTTAAATGGCCGAGTCAGTCACCTCAACCCAGCTGAGCATGCTTTTCAAAACGGAAGGCAGAAGGACCCACAAACAAGCAGCAACTGAAGGCGGCTGCAGTAAAGGCCTGGCAAAGTACCTCAAGGGAAGAAACTCAGCACTTAGTGATTTAATGATCTTTGGATATAGCAACTCAACGGATAATTCAACGTTATTATTATTATTTTTTTTGGCTCAACAGTTAATAAAACCTGTTACTCAAATAAAAATTGTGTCTCTATTCATTCATCATCAGGAACCACTTTTATCCTGGTCAGGGATTCTGAAGATGCCTTTAAGTATCACAATATTGCCATACTGCCCAACCTCACTCCTAAGATATTATTCTGTAAAACCCAATAGCCAAAATCGTAACCTTCTCTACAGATAAAAGTTATAACACAGAGACGAAGTTATAATACCGGACTGTCTGATTGGAGTCTCTGTTCAGGCCTGGTCTGGATTATGGCTCCTGTCTGTAGGACTACAAGATGAAATCATTAGGCTCTTTCACAGCAGGAGTCGTCTGCTCACCAGCATGGCCTAAAGCACATCCTGTGAGGATCAATGCCTGTCTGGCTCACTGAAGTAGTGATGAAATGTTTGTGTGATTTGATTGTCTGGTCTATGAAAGAAACCTTGAAGTGCAAATCAACCAGAAGCCTTGAGAAGATATGAAGCTCAGCAAGTTATTACATCAATCATTGCTCTTGTGAGATTTGGTCCCAACTAGGTTTCGAGACATTTTCTGTATTCATCTTGGTCTTAGAAATATTGGCATTTGTACTTTGAGTTGTCCAGATCTTGGTCAAGAGTTTGTTTAAAAAAAAAAAGTTCGTGTTGCTTCTTTCAGAATGCACAAAGTGTAATGAGAAGTAATTCTCTTCTTCTACAAAACAGCCTAATCACTGGTATAATGTACAAACTAAGCCAACTAGCTGATGCAAAGGCTTGGCCTTGAAAAGGATTTGCTGGTGTTCAGGCTTGATCTTGACTCGATCTTTCTTTCAGTTGGACTCTATCCTGATCAGTCTTAACAACGGCAGTCTTAACTACAGCTCCTGAATTAAAATTATTCACTATTATTTGATAAATGATTAATCATAGATGTTGATTATAGTAATGCTGGAGATGCATTGCTAAAGGAAAAAATGATCTGGTAAAAAGTTTTCAGATTGAATTGGGAATTAGGAGCTGGGGAAAGCCCTGCTTCTTTTATGAGTGACAACAATGTGGGGACTTAACTGTTTAGTTTGTCTGTTGAAATATGAATTAAACCTGTTTCTTTCAAAGGCCTAAATTTAACTTAACTGTACAGGGAATCCTTAAGTTTAAATTTTTCCTTGTTTGTAATTTTTCCTTGTTTTGGTAGCCAAATCATATCAACGTACACTATATGGCCAAAAATTTGTTCACACCTGACAATCACACCCGTATGTGGCTCTTCCCCAAACTGTTGCCACAAAGTTGGAAGCACACAATTGTATAGAATGTCTTTGTATGCTGTAGTTTTACAATTTCCCTTCACTGGAGCTAAGAGGACCAAACCTGAACCAAACCATGTCTGGGTAAACTAGGGCTGCACAATATAGCAAAATATCGCAATTGTACATATCACGATATGAATATCGCAAGGGCTTGCGATAACGCAATGATTTGAATACTTCAAAAAGTTACGTAAAAAATCAAAGCTTTAGGGTGACAGATAGCAGAGAATGCTTTCTTTTCCTCAAAAGAACATGAAATATGTATGTTGGTTATGTTAAGTTTTTAAATATATAAATATAACAAATTGATTTTCACACTTACCATTATCATACCGCATATCACATTATTAATTAACCAGTTATCGTATATCGCATTTTTCTTCAATATTGTGCAGCCCCTAGAGTAAAATCAAGAGTTCTTTGAAACAGGCCACAAACTGCACAACAGGCTGACACATACACACTTGTGTTTCTTACTAAGCAGTTTAGCTCTAACAGGAACACCCTGACAGTGACTACATGTGTTACTTAGTGAAGTGCACAGAGCTGAGGGCCAAAATATATGTTCCTCTATGCCTCTAAGCAGCAAGCTGGTTATATAAGGCAGAACTCAGAACCTCAAAAACAATCCTGTCGCTCTGTTGGGTCCCCCTTCAGCACACACAGAACAGACACGGTTGCCAGAAACCAGGGCAATCACAGCTGCTTTCAAGTCATGTAGGTTCTTTTGAAGAGCTGGGAAAACTTCCCATTATCTTGAATTTGTCAAAAATGATTATGGTTGTAGTTTTCACTCATTAATGATTAAGAGAACTCAATTTATCAGTTGGGCCTCAACCAAAAACATAACCTAAAATTCCTTTGGCTGGAGTAATCGTTGCTGTCAAAAATCTCCCATAGTTCCTACTCAGAGCTGACATGAACAGTTTTCCTGGTGGAAGATGGTAATTAGGGTTATTTAGATATGACATGAATGCAGTATTAAGAGAAAATGGCCTTGGAATTGCTTTGTTACTGACCCATTTTATTTTTAAAGACTGATTATAAAGTTGTTTGAAAACTCCTTATCATCATTCACAATTTACAACAACAACAACAACAACTCATCCATCTACAGTAACTACTTTATCCTGGTCAGGGTCACAGTGCATCCAGAGTCTAGCCTGGGACCACTGGACATGAGGTGGGAATACACCCTGGATGATGATGATGATGATAATAATAATAATAGAGATAAGTGATTTGGATAAATTAGATTTGGTTTCTATCGGACCGTGCTGGTTTTAAATCAGAACTGATTTTAAAAACAGCTGATCCAATCTGGCAACCCTGAGAGCTGAGCTGCAAAAACAAGCTGAAAAAACAAGGCTAATAACTGTGTTCATGAAACACTGCTGTAGCCATGAGAGCAGCACACACACTTAATCCCCTCGGGTTCCTTTAAAAAGCCAAACACCTCATAAATCAGGCTTACCGCTGACTAAAGCCATGATTCTGACTTCTATAACTTTTTTTAAACTCAAGAACAAAACTATATGATATGCTTTTTAGCATTAATCATACTGTAGCACTGACAATCCACCTGAGAAATGAGTGCAGAATAAAGACTTACCTTAAAGGCAAAGCATTCATTTAAGCTTCATAGAAGAAAACCCCAGACTTTGAGAACGGACTGAACCTTAACAGAGTTGAACAAAACAGAAAGACGCATTTCTACTCCCCATGTGTGTTTGACATGAGCTAACACCTCACATGATGCTGTTAAACCTGTCACAACAATCTGCTGACAAAATGGAGCGTCTAGAAAAATCAGCTAAAGCTAGTGACAAGTGATTTAAAAATCACACACACACACAATTTCAGTAAAACAGGTTAATGTTCTCCTCACAGTCCTGTGCGGTCACTGTGTGGTTCCCTGTGGCATGATTTATAGCTCAAATGCCCCGGTCCAAGTTTTGCTGTTGAGCTATCTATCTATCTCCATGAAAAATTTTAACATCTTATTTTATTTAACATTTCATTTTATCAAGTCATAGTATCTAGTATCTAGTAATTCAGTTACTTGTTTAGCCACCCCAGCTACAGCCACATGGTGTTACCCTAGCTATATTTAACACCTTGCATCATGGAGCTCTTTGCTAGCTAGCCATAACAGCCCCTGATTGTAATGCTAGTTAATTTATTCAATACCAAGCTAGCTCAATTTCATTTATAATTACAGTTCCTACTTTGCAGTTATATGTTACATGTGATCATTACATAAACATTATAGATAGCCAGGTGGGTGATTTCAGCCAGTGAAAAGGTATTTATGACTTCCTTGTCAATTCAGAAAGTTCTGCCTCTTGCACTTGCATTCAAGCTCTCATTAGCATTACAGAATCCATTGGGACTGAACTGGTTCCTGTTTTCAGGTGCCAAAGGCTTCAATAGTGTGGAAAATCCATTTCAGTAAAGATGCAAATGCCTTATAAAATATAAAAAAACAGACAGACTGCTTGTCTGTGTCCTGTCCTGTCAGTCTTGCTATAGACACTTAACTAATTTCCTCCTCATGCTGCCTCCATCTTAACTCCATTTGTCTTTTTGACCTTGCTGTGGGGGGAAAAAAAAATCATAATATATATGACATCATCAAAAATAATGAAATGAGAGGACATTTTGGAACTGTTTTTTACAACAAAAAAAAGGCGGGGGGGGGGGGGGGGGGG
>CM040472.1:15850308-15863266 GCA_022758105.1 Pangasianodon gigas | reverse complement strand
GTATTTATACCATGCTACCTGTGATCTGTGTAAAAAAAAAAAACTTGCAGGAATCTTTTTTTAAATTACAGAATATTAAAATCAAACCTCAAGGTGCATCGGTGCACATAAATAGCTATTTCACAATTACAGCAAGAATTCAGAAGTGAAAAGAATTCATTTCACTTCCCAGTCATGAGGAGTGGAATGAAGGAAGCAGCTCATCTGAAGACATGTATTTACTGATAATTAGGGATAATCATAGTAACTCCATTAACATGTGGTTTACCATGACAGCCTCTGCAGCTCTTTGTTGAGGATGTAGGTCAGGCCCAGGCCCTCCAGCACAATCTCACACTGGATTCTGTACTGCTCTCCGGGGTCGTCAGGGAAGGACGTATGCAGAGCATCCACATTACCGAGCAGTGCGCCACCCTGTGGCCAAGACACACAGACACAAAAACAAATTCCAGAGTGTTTGATTTATAGGAATAGCAAAGACATGTTTCCCTAAGAAATAAAGAGACATTATTGGCTCTATTAGCTAGTGGCACACAATGATATTTTAATGATTTTTGTAAACTTAATACTCTCATATATTCTTGAAATCTTGAAATAATTAGATAAGAGGGCTTGAATGTCCTGTTACAGGAAAATAATCAGCAATGAGGTGGTGTGAAGCGGCCCAGTGCAAAGTAGAGATACTGTTACCACAACAACGTTGATTATTTTCCTATAACAGCATGTCCCGAAGTCTCATTACTCTTATACAACAGCAATTTGCCAACATGTTTGTTTCATTTATAAAATAACGACACATTATACTTTTTATCTGTTACCAGTTATATGTTGTGAAAAATCTACAAAACAAGTTCTCTCTTCTTATTACTTGTGTTAGAGCAACTATAAATAATCGTTACATACCAGCCTCTATTTTTTCTGTCTCAAAGTTAAGATGACAAAAAAATGCAGCTTGTGTTACACAGAAAACGCAAAGTCCAGAAGATTTTCCTGTGTCTGACTGTTACAGAGATGCTAAATGTCTCTCCACAGAAAACCTTTCACACTTTAAAAAAAATCTGTTTATGTGGAGTTTCTGTGCTGTTGCTACTGTAAAAATGATAATTTATTAGAACAAGCATAAAATCGAGCATATTCCTATATACAAAAGGAAACATATGGGAATTAGTTTTGTTCTGCATTTAGCCATTGATCAAAATGTGCAAATAGACTTCATTAAACTATGTACTATTCAAACAACATACAGAGTTAGAAGTTCCAGCTGTTCACTAAAGCGCCTACGTTATTCATGGTAGTGGTGTTGTTATTATACACTCGATTGTCAGCCATTTTATCAGATACCCCTACCATACAAGTTATATTCTAGGTCTACAATTACTGACTGTAGCCCATCTGTTTCTCTGCACAATATATTGGCCCCCTCTACCCCACCCTTTAATGAAAAGGGGCCGCCACTGAGCAAATATTATTATATAACATTCCCGTTCTCCTGGAGGTGACGTACCTGCATGGAGCACTCCATAACAGACACCACAACTATGGCATCCTCCACCGTCACGGTCTCTCTGAACATCAGCTTGGCATGGGCTGGAAACAGGAAACGGATAAAAGCAAGAAAAGTGACGATGTGGCTCTTTTAGTGCTCGTTAGTTCTTGAATGCAAGTTTGAGTTTTAAAAGTGTGTATTACTTTAAATATATAAAAATATATAAAATAATACAAAGAAAATCAAAACAGGGTCTATGTTTTATGTGAGTTCTAATTGTGAGTCAGATAATTTAGGAGCGATATACTGTACTAGTAAGTATGATAAGAGAGGTGATATGGCAGAGGAATCGTGTGTGTGTGTGTGTGTGTGTGTGTGTGCACACAGGAGAGAAGAAGGACAGACCCTCTGCGAGACGGCCAAGGCTCTCCAGCATGCGGATGGTGGTGCGTGCCGCGTTACGGCTGTCGCTCTGTCTCTGTAGCTGGTAGTAGCGGGTCAGGATGGAGTTGGCGTCCTGAGTGATGCGCGGGTGCAGCCTCTTTATCACGCAGAAGTACGCTCTCATCTTCTCCATACTCCATAATGATGAAGACTGACTCGGGACACCTGGGTGAGACAAAGATAAAGACAATGATGAAACAGATGAACCGTAATGCAGTTTTGTTTTCATTATGTGGCCATTTTATTCATTTTCTATCAATTTAGCTAAAACAAAGATGACAGTAGAAGAAAGTAAGTGCTTTATATCCTGGTCAGCGTTGCAATGAATCTGGAGCCAATCCCAGATTATCTGAGATTCTGAGAAATCTGAGAATAGCTGTACCGTTCCCACTACACAACTTTTATCACTTACGATCTGTTGTTGCGTGTCAGAGTGCAAACTACATGCATGATCTCAGACAAGGCTCACACACACACACTACATAACCTTTCCCCTGGGCAAGGCATGCCTGATCCCAGAGTGCTGCTTTCTCACAAAAATAAACAAATATATAAATAAAAATGCAAGTGCTGTCAATCATGTGACTGTCAAGAGTTTGGTTGTTTCTGCACTATTTTTTACAGAAAATAAGGAAGTAAAGAAATATATGTGGAGGGAGGATTGATTGGCAAGGAGTGTAAACCCCCAAAATAACTCTACGACAGGGAACTCAGGGGTAAAAACTCAGCGTGTAATGGCAGCACATATGGTAAACCGGTACCGTTCCCTTTTTAAATGAAAGCACTGTCCAATATATATATTTTTGGTTGCAATATACACAAGCACAGACAGCATTTGAGTATTTGAGTTTTTAGAGAAGGGCAGAACTGAACCCAGAAAGAAGCACTGAATTTGGATTTAGCCCTGGAACACAATATAAAGCCCTAAGTCCATGTGATGCCATGGTTCAAAAGATCGCAAATGCTCATGTCTTGTTCACACAGAAGGATGTAAACAGAACAGGGCAATTAGACGTGCCCTTCTGTCCTACAACATTCCCCGAGTGCCATTTTAAGGACATGCTGCCGGGCTACATGTGTCAGGAAAGAAGCACGTATTAAAGCTCACTGTAACAGGTTAATAATACCTGTTATGTGAAAGGTGAGGCATGAGTGATGTGATGCATTAATACATGTCAGGCATGAGTAATAGGATAAAAACAGGCTGACTGAACTGAACCTTTATTCTGGAGGATAAATGAGGAGATGATTTTGTCCCACTCCGGGTTCTTGGTGTCCAGCAGGACGAGAACCAGGTCAAAGCGGCTGAGGAGAGGACTGGCCAGAGCTACGTTCACAGACATGGACACATTGGGGTCGTACCGGCCCTTTGGGTTGGCGGCTGCCAGAATCGTGGTCCTTGTGTCCAGTTTACACACCATTCTGTACGTGAGAGAAACATGCATCATTAGTGTTCACAGTTTTCTTTCATAATTAAGTGAGAGCCATAATATGACAAGGCAGTGACAGCTCAGAAACCTGAAAAACATCTGTAGACAGATGAATAACGAACCAATGTAGGATGCTGTACAACTGTCTAATGACAGGTTTACACACAATAATACTGCTGCACACAATCACTGTGACTTGTTAATGTCAAACAGTACAAAGCATACAGAACACATTCAATACTGTCCTGTTTACAAATTACCTGTGCAATGTATCTGGTTGAAAAAAAAAAAGCCATTTTTCACTGTTTGATCTGTTTTTTTTTTGGTCAAATTGTTCAAAAACCGAAAGTTGCAGTAGAATATTTTTGCCTGAAAATTTTCAGTACCATATATAGTTAACAGTATACTCGTCTAATTCAACCATACACTGATAGATTTTATAATCACATTAATTAAATCAAAACATTCTCCATTTCTTGTGATAGAACACGAGAGCGCTGGATCAGAGAATATATTCAAGTACGAAAAATCGAGTAGAGACGAGAGCAGAGGCCAAAACATTACTAATGTCAGAAGGTGGAAGGAGGCGGGGCTTCCAATGGTGTCGTTTAATATTGGAGAGTTCAAATCACCTACATAATTGTCAGTCATTTCAGATTCACACTGCTCCAATTAATCTGCCCTACAAGTCTTAAAATGAGGACATCTTATGCACAAGGTCAGTTTTAATGTGCAATTTGATATATTTTAGGCATAGTCAGACCTAAACAGTCTCAAACCTGTGTCCAATGCGTGTATGGAGCCAGGCAATCATAGATGACCCAAGTAGAATGTGGTCATTTTTGTGCATCATAAAGCTCACTGACAGAAAATGTTTATAGTCTGATGCTGCAGTGCAGGATCTTGTACAGTGTGACTAAATAATAAATGTATAAGAGCACTGTTGTTGTACAGGTTGCAGCAAGTTTAAGACAGAGTGGAGCATTGCTAACCCAGCTTTAGCCACACTGATGGTCTGCTGCTCCATGGCCTCATGGATGCTGGTGCGGTCGTGTTCCTTAATGCTGTTAAACTCATCTATGCAGCACAGGCCTCCATCAGAGAGAACCAGCGCTCCTGCCTCCAGATGCCACTCTCCAGAGTCCTTCACTGCTGCTACAGTCAGACCTAGTGATCACACACACACACACACACACACACACACACACAGAGTATCAGATACCTGACTGCCCTCTTCTGTAGATGTGAAGGTATAGTATTTAGAGTAAAGCTGAGTCAGTACCTGCATTAGTGGAGCCGATGCCAGCAGTGAGGACTGAACGCGGCGTGATTTTTGCTGCGTACTTCAGAAACTGAGATTTCCCAGTGCCTGGGTCGCCCACTAGCAAGAGGTGAGACTCACCTGCCGAAAATAAACATCTTTATACCACAGTGCTGCTGAATTCTCGATTCTGATGGGTCAGAATGTATTGATTAATCTTCTATAACAGCAGCTCTGACAATAGTCCCAGCTGCAAGCTAAATCTCAGGTTTATACTGATGCACTCAATACGTTATTGTTAATATAGCAACAACGCATTCACAGCGAGCTCCACATAATCTAAGGCTAAAACAAATTTAAAGTGCTATTATTGTGCTATTATTTAAAAAATAAAAACATGCCATCATTGATATGGTGATGTTTTGTGTAAGAACGGTTTAACATTTGTGGAAGGAGTCTCCAATGTCAGCGTTTTGTAAAAGGCACGAAGATTTTCACTAAGGGAGAGTCTTCAGCACAGAGGACTTTGAGCGTTCTGATTTGTCAGTCATATAAGCTACCGTTTTCTGTCTCATTAACATCAAGAGAGAAAAAAAGAAAGGCTGATGATGGAACGACTGTTTACAGCTTTATAAACATAAGTAATAAGAGGAACTAACTTGTTTCACAGATGTTCCACAGCATTAAATATAACTATAAATGGATAAAAACCTGTCATTCTTTAATTAACTTTAAAAAATTATTGTATTGTTATTGAACTGTACGATTACAGAAAAATAATCAGTGACAGGGTGAGGTAATGCAGCACAATGTACAGCAGAGTCATTGTTACTCTTGAAGTTGATTATTTACCTAGAACAGCATGCCCCGAAGTGCTTTATTAATTGAGGAGGCGTGAAGAGGAACACACATACCTCTCACCTTCATTCCTGAGGGATCGACTCGCTGCACTCCACCTGCCAAAACCAAGGCTACAGCCAACTTTACCACATACATCCCAAACACCTGCGGGCACAGACTCATCAGAATCTGATTCCTGCCTTAAGATTGTTAGAACAAGGAGAGAAAGATAAAAATTAGAGAGTCTTGGATAGAAAAATCACAGAGTTTGAATATCTTTACACTAGCTATATTACATAGAGTCTGATAATTAAAAATTACAATTTATTTGTAATAAAAATAATTATGTTTACACCTAAATCCAAGGAGGCAGGAAGTCAGGGTGCTGAGTGTTACCAGTAACTGCTAATGTAATAATAAAAATATATGTAGCTAGAGCACATCACATGTATATTGCTTAAATTTCCAGCAAACCATAAATCAGAGTAGAGTAAACCAACTGAGGCTAATCCGAGTGAAACTTCTATCCAATTGAACACTACGAGTAAACTGCTTAATAGTTCCATAGACTAATAATCATTTCCTAAATCTTTCCTATTCGCTGCATGTGCATTTGCATCCTGGAAGAAAAAACAAACTGGTTCTGTGAGGGGAAAAAAAGGTCATGATAAAGGTTTCAAAAGATTTAGAAATAACTGTAAGGTTTGATAAAGGTGAGACAGACTTCAGCAAACTGGTAAACTAATGTTAGCTAGTTATTACACTCTGAAAGGACTCATGCGTCCTGTTTTTAAAGAAGTGATGATAAATTTACAAAAAAAAAGTCTTAGGTGTGTAAAGAAATGCTGTAAAGCAGAGATGCCTTTAAAAATAGTGAAATTAAACTTTTTCTACATCAAAAATCTACTATAAAGTGTAGTAAGCAGTAATAAATAAACAAAGTTAATATGTGGTGAGAACCGTTTTAAAAACATTTTTAAAATGCATCAGTAGCCTCAGGTACACATTGTGCCGTTTTAGAAGGAAATTAGCTGCTAAGGTTTTCTGAGCATCTTGGAGAATCTGCCACGTTTCTTTTGGAGATTCTGACTGTCGCACTTGCCTCCGTTTTTGACGCTAAAACCGGACAGCCTTCATTATGTTATTTTGTCTGAAAAGAGCTCTGTTATGTAATGTGTTGCTTTCTTTACTGACATACAAACATTTTTATGTAACATTTAATTTAGTTGGAAAAGTAATGTTTGGAAATCTAAAAAGGTTTTCATGCTGACTCAATAATGCAAAAGCCAAAAATACAACAAAACAACTACAACAAAAGTTGTATTAAAGAAAATTAGAGTGCTGTATCTATAAGCATAGACATACACAGAGATTTATGCAGATGGGGGCGGGGTCTTCCTGAAAGAGACCACGCCCATCAGGATAGAACTGTGTAATCAGTCAGATGAACTTTGTAATAATTTGATTAAATAGGCCGATTCCAGTGGATCCAATTGCCCACTTTCATTTCTTAGTGATGTATATTTAAATGTTTAGTGTCACATTAGTATGTCTATACCAGCTATAGGGTTGTGCTTGTGAATTTCCCAGAATTCCTCAAATTCTTTCTGAAAGTCCTCTAGTGCCATTGCCGCTGTGGATTGATCGTTGTTGATTTCGATGTAGTTGGCCTTCAGTACAATCTCCACATCACAGCGACAGTCCTGATACAGTGGCTTCCAGCGCTGCCACACCACCCCATACACCGTGATATCATCTCCTGGAGAAAACACAAATAATCTGTGATGTTCTCAGTGAAGCTGAGGTTATGGCATTGTTAGCAAACCTTTCATTCTATTTATATACACTTATAGTCTCATATTCTCTCTGTGGCCAAAAGTATGTGTTTCTTCCCCAAACTGTTGACACAAAGTTGGAAGCACGGAATTGTGTAGGATGTCTGTGTATGGTGTAGCATTACAATTTCCCTTCACTGGAGCTAAGAGGCCCAAACCTGATCCAGCATGACAATGCCCCTGGGCACCAAGCAAGCTCCATGAAGACATGGTGTGTGAAGGTTGGAGTGGAAGAACTCGAGTGACCTGCACAGAGCCCTGACCTCAACCCCACTGAACACCTTTGGGACGAACTGGAACACTGACTGCACCCCAGACCTCCTCATCCAACATCAGCGCCTGACCTCACTAATGCTCTTGTGGCTGAATGAACACAAATCCCCACAGCCACGCTCCAAAATCTAGTGGAAAGCCTTCCCAGAAGAGTGGAGCTTATTATAACAGCAAAGGTGGAATAAATCTGGAATGGGATGTTCAACAAGCACATAGGGCTGTGATGCTCAGGTGTCCACAAACTTTTGGCCATGTAGTGTATATACACACAACCAGGAGTTAACAAATACAATACAGAACCAAGAGTTAACAAATACAAATCGGTAAAGATTATGTCACTTTGGTAAAAATTTATTTATTAATTATAAAATGTATACATTAGGGAAAAAGAACCAATTTAGTTTGATAGAAAAGATCTCAGACAACAATAATAACTGCAGTATTAAGTGGGAATGGGATTTAAAAAAAAAAAAAGTCTTGGCTGATTTAATATATTTTTGGAAAGATGGAAATGGTGTTTTTTTTATACAAACGGTTCCTTTAAGTAAAACATTTCAAGCAGCACATTTCCCTTTATCCTGAGTAAAAGATATAGTTCAATATTAGCTCTACAATATAAAAACAATGACTAAAACTGCTGCATAATTAATAAATCCACTAGATGGCACTGTAAACGCATCTATAGAGAAGCTCTTGGCTTGGGGGAAAAAAAAAAAAAAAAAAGGGCCACAAATCAGCGGGGAGAAGGGAAAAAAAATTACAAGATGCTCTGCTTCACTGAAGGCAACAGCAAATAAAGTAACCCTGAAAGTGAGTTTAAAAGGTCAGCGCTGTTTAATAAATGAAAGTAATGCCTTAATAACTTTAATTAGAGGGAGATAAGAACATGCGCAGTTCCCTCGTACCAAATTAATGTCAATAAAATAATTTTAATTACTCACTACAGTAGCATGCAATGTATGCTACAGCTTACTGTGTTTTTATTAAATCATTAAATAAACATATCCTTAAAAAAAAAAAAAAAAAAGTTTTTTTTAATTATAATGAGTATTACATTCAAGAACTGTGCATTACAAATTAAAATGTTAATATTACATATTCAAATTTTAAATATTAATGCTAAAATATTAACAGCAATACAAATTAAAAAAGATATTAAAAGATCCCAGTATTAGATAATATTTATAATAGTTCTTATCCACTGACAAGACAAGACTTAATGTTGCACATGGAAATGACTAATTCGCTTATGAGCACCGCCTGCTTTTTATTTATTTATTTATTTTTAAATCTCACCTCTTTCCTAATCCCTGATGTAAACAGCTGTTTAAATAACCTATACAAGCCCAAAGCCTAAGAGCACAGGGATCATACTGCATTAATTTGGACAGAATTGGGTTTGCAGTTTGCTTAAGAATTATATTCCCTATGAGCACAGCATGTTTACCTGATTTGCAGCTGTCCACCAGATCGTCTTCTAAAATGACCAGCATGGAGCGAGGGATGCTGCCCACGGAGAGTCTCTGTACCTGCAACAAGGCATCATGACCCCATCACTCAGGAGGACATTACGTTCACCTCACATTTAAAACCACTGGAGAAGACTAGACATGGGTTCTGATGCCTCACATTAAGTCTGGCAACTTATCTATAATTTACAATGATTCCATTTCCTAGAATGCCTCTCTCCCGAGGTCCTGACCTGCTCTTGGATCTTGATCTCCTGGTAGTCTCTGCAGGATGATGGTGGGGCGTCTTGTTCTGCCAGGCAGGTGAATTTGAAGGAGCTGCACTCGTCCTCACTGGGGCAGCGGCTGGGTGGGGTGAAGGTGTAGTACTGCTCGAAGTCGGCCTGCACGGAGAACACGTGTCTGCACTTGTTGCATATGTAGTCCCGCTGGTATTCCAGCACTTTGGTCACACTGGTGCGGATGACGGTGCCGGTGACGGACAGGAAGTGGCCCACATCCCGGGCTTTAGGGATGTGCTCTCTGGTCATCTCGGGACACACGGGCAAACCTGGAGTTTCAGACAAGATGGACAATTTATTAAATCTGCTTTGGTCAAATATAAAAAAGTGGTTTGTGATCAGAAATAATCACAGGATAAAACATGCCATGCAATCCAGAGCCATTTTACACCTTTATGGAGCTGTAATGTAATCAGAACAGTGGCATGTCTCTGGTATGTGCAGGACAGAGACAGCTGTGAGAAACGGTGGGTTTAGGAGCTGCAGTGATATTTACTACATTTACTATCCACAAAGCCAGCTTTAGACAAAAAAACAAACAAACAAAAAAAAAAAAACGTTTTAGCCGAGAGATTATTCAGATCTGGGATTGAACTTGAACTTCATCTCAAACACTTAATATTATATCTAGTGATTTGGCAGATGAGAAGAAGCCTTTACTTGTCACATATACATTATGAAATTCTTTCTTCGCATATCCCAGTTTGTCAGGAAGTTGGGGTCAGAGCACAGGGTCAGCCATGATACGGAGCGGAGAGGGTTAAGGGCCCAACAGTGGCAGCTTGGCAGTGCTGGGGCTTGAACCCATGACCTTCTGATCAGTAACCCAGAGCCTTTGATATATACTTGAATGTAATCACTCAATTATATCAATTATTTTAAAAAAGGACAGACTGGAGTGTAAAAACAAACCATATTTTTATACCGAGGTGTAAATAATTGAATAGGCTAGCGAGGTGATTTGCCTGTAGCACTGATGCATTTAAAATAGCCCTTCTCTACATCATCATTCGCATAATTAACAGTCGGTCTGCACCAGATTCTGGTCACATATCTATCAGAGGTTACAAAATTGAATTATATTGCAGGAGATTTGGTGTTATCAAATAATGAATTGTTGCCTTAAGAACAGAAATTGTATGTTGTATAGAAGCATGAGGTTTACAAGCCTCCTAGTAACCATGACCAGCACTACTATAAGTAGCAATGCACCGAAACCAAAATTCATGACACACTGAGCCAAAAACAAAAAAGGTATTGTTTTTCTTTTTTTATTTATCTGAATGCAACTAAATTAAAAACCCTGCATTGTAATTTAAGGAAAAAACACTCATTATTGATAAGGTGATAAATAAAAATTGGTTAAGGATTAGGTCACTCTGGTTAAAATGACTAATTTGTTTATACTTTGAGGAAAAAGAACCAATTTAGTTTGATAGAAAATATCTCCGACAGGTACAGCCAATAATAAGTTCAGTTTAAAGGGGGAATGGGATTAAAAAAAAAAGTCCTGGCTGATCAACTGTACTTGTGGGAAGGAGGAAATGGTGTAGATTTATTTTTATTCAAACGGTTCCTTTAAATAAAACATTTCAAGCAGCACATTTCCCTTTATTCTGAGTAAAAGATATAGCTCAATATTACTTCTACAATATTAAAACAATGACTAAAACTGTTGCATAATTAACAAATCCACTAGATGGCACTGTAAACACATCTATAGTGAAGCTCTTGGCCTTGGAGGGGGGCGAAAAAAAAAAGGCCACAAATCAGGGGGGAGAAGGGGGAAGAAAATTATAAGATGCTCTGCTTCACTGAAGGCAACAGCAAATAAAGTAACCCTGAAAGTGTGTTTAAAAGGTCAGCGCCGTTTAATAAATGAAAGCAATGCCTTAATAACTTTAATTAGAGGGAGATAAGAACACGCGCAGTTCCCTCGTACCAAATTAATGTGCAGGAAACGGTGACGCAATGACGCCTGCACTTCCTGATCTGTCATATCTGTAAGCATACAGAGTGTCTCTGTAATTACAGGTGACACAGTTCCCTTCTCCATCCCACGTGCCCAGAAGCACAAACAGCGGGGAAAAAAAAAAAGAAACCTCTGCTTCATTGGCATTCAGTCCAATATTTCACCACACAAACGTCATCGGGGATGAAAGACTTTTCTCTCTGTTCCTCCTACAAAGCATCTTCTCACTCCTCACTCTTTTGGCTTTTTGCCTCTCCTAAAACGGCACTTGAGTAAACCCCGTCCCTACAGATCCGACTGAAAGTCTGATGTAACAACGTCCTTCAGTGAAGGCAGGTTAAAGAGCACTCGTCCTCAGCACAATCAGACCTGAGCTGCTGTCTGATAACCGCCTGCCTGCGCTCTCTCTCTTGCTCGCTCTCTCTCTCTCTCTGTACTATTTATAGACTGTCCATTATGTTCTCATCATGTCCCTGAGCGAAGAACAACCTGCGGCTTTTTTCAGTCTGATTCCAGACCAGCTCACGATTGCAAAGGTACCAGTATTTTATAAAAGCCGTGTGACGCAGGCACAGTGCGAGTAATTTCCTCCATCTAAACTCCATCTCTTGTTACAGGAGCTACCTCTATTTTCTATGGCTGAGCTTTAATCTCATCACAGTTTCTCTAAAAATCACCCTCTCCCTTAGCCTTGCTACAACTAGAGCTGGGCGATGAAATATGATACGATATCCTGATGAATTACATCACAATGCACTTTTTCTAAGATATTGTGATATATTTTTATCATTTAATATTTTATATTTATTTTATTATTAAATATTTAATATTATTTATTTTGTATTTTTTTTTAAACAATTACAGTCTGACTGGGAGCAGCAAAAAAACATTTAAATTGTATTCCCTTAACTGTTTGTCTTGTTTTTATTAATAAAATATTATTTTAATGTAAAAAACTAAAAGCAAATATATTCTTGTAAAAATCAAATAAAGTATCATTCAATTCATTTTTTTTAATTAAGTACAACTGGGGGGAGACTTTTCATAAACTAATATCATGATACACAGAAATGCCTTTAAGAATCATGTTATGATATTTTTGTCATATCACCCCACCCCTAGCTAACAGAATATGCTCCATTATACCACAATCTACGCGCTCAATCTGATTGGTCAGAAGGCATGATTAAGTAAGGAATAAAAGTGGTATGTGGTTATAGGAAAATAATCCACGACAATAATCTGTTCTTATGCCACACTAATTTGCCAAGGTTTACAATTTTTAATAATTTAATGAACAACGTGTTGTTTATAGCTGTTAAGTTAGTTCATGGCAGGACACTGGAGCCTCTTTCTTTTTTCCACGCATGTTAAATAAACGTCTCCTCACAGAAAACATCACGATTATATCACAGATTATATGCTTGCCATATAAGTCCCTGTGAATGAGCTGTTACTATAGAAACGATAATGTTTAGAATGAGAGCATTAATATAAGCCTATGATTTTATTCTTATAATCTAAGAATAAAAATAAACCGATAATAAATGAATTAAAATGAATATAAGGTTATTGAACAAATTAAATGTATAGTTGTTGATACTGTGACGTTTTCTGTAACGAGAGCTTCATTTAACAGTATTAGGAGGAGTCTTCAGTGTCCTTTG
>CM040472.1:15769095-15850208 GCA_022758105.1 Pangasianodon gigas | reverse complement strand
AAAAAAAAAAAAAAAAAAAAAGAGTGGGGGACCAGTGGTTTATAACTTTTACAACATAAGTGACAATAGCTTCACAGATGTTCCACAACATTAAACATAACTATAAATTGCCAAAAAGTAGTACTTGTTCTTGGATAAATAAAAGAATTTGACATTCTGTTGTGAGGAATAAAACACTTCACAACATGCTGTTATAGGAAAATCAGCTTTGGGGTGGTTTGATGCAGCCAGAGATGAAGCGGAGTTACTATCACCACCCTTAAGTTGATTATTTTCCTACAACAGAACGCCACCAAGTGTTTTGATTCCTTACTTAAAATTCATGTCCACGCTGAAAACTGCATTATCACCCAGAAACAGACGAGTGTTTCTGCGCAACTTAATTAAAGTTTACCTCACACAGTAAATACGCTGCGCAGCGGGTGTGTTGTAATGAAAATCACACTAAAAACACATCATGAGCCAAGAGCTATAGTAATTCGCTCACTATCTCCCCAGCAGCATGTTCAGACAGCACTGAGTCCCTCAGCGCTGACGTCTCAGGTGAGAACATTTCTCCTCATCTGGTGATCGATAAAGCTCCTGCAGAGTGCAGTTCCTCCTCAAGCTTGTCTCATCGCTGCATCACGCTGGGGTTTTACTTTTTACCCAAACGCCTGCAGGGAAACCCGGCATCTCTGCCGCTTTACTCTGAGAAGCAGAACATCAAACAGAGCTAATGGAAGAGATAAAGGAGATTCCTTTCAGGCACCGGGTAATCAAAGCAAGGATTCAGTCATGTTAATTCTGAGCTTGATGCTTTTCATCACCCTATCGGTGACAATACGAATTCAGCGCCATACACAGAACAGGCTGAGGAAATCTGACGTGAGGAGAAATGCTCCTGCTGTAAAGCCTTTGATGCATTTCTGTCATTTCTTCCACATAATGAATCTACAGCAGACCTGAATAGTTTGAACACTCGAGTATTCGTTTGTTACTTCACTATTTGTTTCTCAGCTTCCTACTCCCTATATAATAAATGCACCAAACCATGTAGGCAATGACATAGTGCATTCTCCACCCTATCTAGTGCACTACATGTTCAAATAGCGAGTCATTTGAGATCAAGCAAAGAACTTTCTCCCTGGAAGACAGTCACGTGACCTAAATCATGTGCTACTTTATAAACACAACTATTAATCAAAGAGTCATGAGATGGTTGTGTCAAACGCAATTACAATAAATCAAATATGTAAATGTTTTAAAAATGCGCTGTCAGGTGGAACAGAAAAAAAAACAATATCAAGAGACTGAAGACAAAAAGGTAAATGCCTTCAACGCTTATTTTAAATATTTCTTTTTATTTTACTCTCCCTCTTACACAGTAAGCTGTTTAATAAGTACTTTCAAGGAAAGTAAATGGGTTATTGCTGGTATTTTTTTTTATTTTAACCACAGTTTCTATATTATCTCACTGTCAGGCGCAGTATCTTGGATTATTATTTGTTTAGACTCATGCTATTAAATTTCTGTTTGTGTGATAAAAAAAATATTAGCAGAAATAACTGTTTTATAAGCACAGCTGATTGCAGTCAGAACTATTGTCAGAGCTGCTGGTAAAGTAAATTAATCAACACATCCTGATCAATCAACCGGTCAATTGTCCAGAAGTGATACATGTATTAATAATAATAATAATAATAATAATAATAATAATAATAATACAACTACTACTAATAATAATAATAATCAGCTGTGCAGTTGGGAACCAAACATTTGTGCTGTTTACCCGTTGTTTAATGTCCACATGGCCAACATTTTCACTGCTTTCAGATTGGTTGAATACATCTGCAGTGACTGGCACAGGAGGTAAAAAACAGCATATTTCATCACTGTCTAATTATCATCAGCATTAACATTATTTGTAACGTGTTAGATTTAGGTCAAAATCCCCATCCTAGTTTCTCTTTCAGGTGAAAACCAAAAGTGCCTTTTTTGACCATTCTTGGCAGAAAATTTTCAGTGGCCTTCATTATAAACATAATTAACGGACATTAAATATATATTTATGTAACCTTAGCTAAGGTGAACATACACTGATAGATTTTATTTCATACTAATGAACTCAAATCATTCTCCATTTACAGTGATGGAAAGCGAGAGCGCCCTGAGAGTCCAGTCGAGAACAACAGGCGAGATGGAAGAAGGGGGCGGGGCTTCCAGTCAGGGTCAGTTCATATCAGAGAGTTCAAAACACCTGAGCAGATCACTTGAGATTCATAATTTGATTGACATGTCTGCTGTTTTATTGGTGAGAACAATTCTGAGTATTTTTGGTATTATATAGTGACACTCTATGTCTAGTAGTACTAGCGTGAACGTCACTGGATATCATGGCAGTGTAATGTGGTGCTGAGACGTTCGAATTGTTATACTGCACAAGCCTACCTCTAAATATTTACCACTAAGCAAATCAAGCTGGACTTCACACTTCAGGTCTCTTCACTGCTGAAAAGCTGCAGTGATATTTATCCGTATTCCCTTTTACATGCCGTCACTCCTGTCTGGAAGCTGCACATCAGCCCTCTCAGTCATCCTTTCCATGAGCTGCTGTTTATCAATAACTCTGCTGTAATCCTAGTCTTAGATTTAATTACTTCAAGCTAGCACGTTGTTTCTTGTGCATCATACAGACTTTTTTTTTTTTTTTTCACTAGGAGCATCTATTTTAGTGATGGGTATCAGGATGCAAATACAGTTTAGCAGAAGTGTTCGGAGACAAACTGCTTATTGCTGCTTTAATTTAAATTTTTCAGTCAATTCAACTCCTCCGAAGCAGCCACATTTGATTGTTACTGTTGATTATGTTGGCCCGAAAGACTGGGTGAGCTCAAAATTTTTCAAAAAAAAAAAAAAAAAAGTTTTAGTCAGCAAAAGCTGGTTTCCATTTATTACTCAAAGTCAAGGGGATCCCATAATTCCTTTAAAATGTTACTACTGCAGATAAATGTTAAACTGTTCTGTTTCTTTCCCACACATTCCTTACACCTCAGATCTACACCTGATACAAAATAAGCAGACACTGAACGGATTTCACACCCATTAGGAGTATTCCCTCATCTGTACGCTGTTGTCTTACCTGAGATGCGGACGTGCAGGTTGCGTTTCAGCCTGAAGGAGCTCTGTAGTGGCTCGGACCGAGAGATGGCGAGCGCGGCGGCGTGAAGAGCCTCGTCGAATATGTGCAGCACCTGGCTGGGGAAGGCGTTGAAATACTCGCCCACCTCCATGTTGGCTTCGAATAAGGTCATAGCGTTAACCACTAGCGAGTAATGAGCATCTTCATCAGGTTCCTGCAGGATCTGCAGGATGTCGTTCCTGTGATGTTCCGTCACGTAGGTTTCAAACATCACGCTTGTGAGAGCCACCTGCTCCGAGTTCAGCCACATCTTCAGCCTGGAGGAGAACTGACGCTTCAGTCTTATACTCACTAATGCTCCTGTAGTCTATCATCATGGTAAGAACTCTGATTTTCCTTTATCAGTCTTTAATAAATGCTGAAGTAAAGCAAATACTGAATACTAAACAACTCATAAGATGGCTCTTTAATGTGGAGTCATTTTGCCTTGATACAACTTTTAAATGGTTTAGAAAACATATTAAAGTTGTGAGTCTCAGCTAGACAGGTAATTTGAACTAAACTGGATTTAGATTAGGTTTTTAAACTGAGTTTATCAGGAGACTGGGTGTCTCGTAATTATTTACATCCTGACGGAATGGAAATTTATGCAACATTTATGCAAGATTTGTGCAACATACACAAGATGTATAAGAATATATATCAAAAATAAGTTATACAGCCTCAGACACACTTTGCTTGCACAATTGATGAAGGAAAAGTCCTCCATTTTGTCCAAAATGTCCAGTTTCCCTTGAAACTTTATGTACTACACTTAATTTTTATTACATCCTACCGTGATATCTACTCTATCCATTTCTCACACTCACCTCAAACCACATGGAGCTTTTCAGTTGTTCAATGCATATGTGGTTTCTGAAACACAATAGATCTATTAAAATTTGACAGAAAGTAAAGTCATAGAGCTAAAAACAGATACAGATCCTTAAAGCAGCTACTTTCTTCCTCAGCACATAGTTTCAACAAAGAACATCAGACTCAGGTACGAGGCGTGGCCTAAGGTTTAAAGCACTTGACTTACCTCCGAAGTCAGAGTTTGGAATTACGCCATTTTCGACCTCTGTGTGTTTGAGCTGCAAAGTGAGGGGAAAAAAAAAGAAAAAAAAAAAAAAATCACAGAAGCCTCTGTGTTTGTCTGCTGTTAGCAACAAGCTAGCCCTCTAACTGTGATGAATGATGTATGTTTACCTCCTGAAAACAGCCAACTGTATAGTCAGGGTTATAGATTTAACATACACTATATGGACAAAACTATTGGGACACCTGACCATTACACCAACAGGGACTTTAATGATGTTGCATTCTAAATACATAGACATTAATATGGAGTTGGTCCCCCCTTTGCAGCTATAACAGCTTCCACTCTTCTGAGCAGGTTTTCCACAAGAGTGTTTCTGTGGGAATTTTTGCCCATTCATCCAGTAGAGCATTTGGGGACTCAGGCACTGATGTTGGACAAGAAGGCCTGGCCCGCAATCTCCATTCCAGTTCATCCCAAAGGTGTTCGATGCCATTACCATTACCCCTCCTCCACCAAACTTTACAGTTGGCACAATACAGTCAGGCAGGTAACGTTCTCCTGGCATCTGCCAAACCCAGACTCGCCCATCAGACTGCCAAGCAGTCCACAGAACACGTCTCCACTGCTCCAGAGTCCAGTGGCGGCGTGCTTTACCCCACTCCATCTGACGCTTGGCATTGTACTTGGTGACGTGAGGCTTGCATGCAGCTGCTCGGCCATGGAAACCCATTCCATGAAGCTCCAGCCGCACAGTTTTTGTGCTGATATTAATGCCAGTGGAAGTTGGGAACTCCTCAGCTATAGAATCAGCAGAGCGTTGGCGACTTTTACGCACCAGGTGCCTCAGCACTCAGCGACCTCACTCTGTGACTTTACGTGGTCTTCTGCTTCGTGGCTGAGTTGCTGCTGTTCCTACACGTTTCCATTTTCCAATAATACCACTTACAGTTGACCGTGGAATATCTAGCAGGGATGAAATTTCACGAACTGACTTATTGCAAAGGTCACATCCTATCACAGTCCCATTCTTGAATTCACTGAGCTCTTCAGAACCACCCATTTTTTTCACAAATGTTTGTAAATGCAGACTGCATGGCTAGGTGCTTGATTTTATACACCTGTGGCAATGGGTCTGATTGAAACACCTTAATTCAATAATTAAGAGGTGTGTCCCAATACTTTTGTCCATCTAGTGTATGTCTGTAAGATTGACTGATTGACCTAAAGCAGATACTTGTTTATACAGTATAACTCATTTAAAGGTAAAGAAGTGCTACTTTGTTTACTGTTGATTCTGTGAGCAGCCATTTAGATCTGATGTCACTTGCTGAACTCGGGGTTGAGGAGTCCGTCCCGTGTTTCCAAGTCGAAGA
This sequence comes from Pangasianodon gigas, assembly GCA_022758105.1. NCBI lineage: Eukaryota > Metazoa > Chordata > Actinopteri > Siluriformes > Pangasiidae > Pangasianodon > Pangasianodon gigas. The sequence continues at coordinate 15,844,633 of CM040472.1, read as the reverse complement.
GGCGTTTTCTTTGGTATTTCCTAGTCGAGTTAAGCCCTTTAGTCGCATGCAGCGTTAATGCACAGCATTCAAAAACCCATATTTAATTTACAGATATATTTAGCTATATTAGGAAACACAGTAATAGACAGATTTATTATGATTATTACAGTTTTTTAATGGATCCCTTCTGAATTGCTGCCACTTTATGAGCAAAACTGTACATCGTGATATATAAAACCGTGCATCAAGAATCGTGATACAATATTTCTGTCATATCGCCCAGCCACTTAAACACCAGCTTAACACTCTGAGCTGCTTTAATTATTCTGCATTATTAAATACCGACATTTTAACAGACATATCAGTCTGTTTTTAGTAAATATTTAAACTGAAACACACAGTGGTCAGTTAGAGAGATTGTGTAGCACCGGATTTTGACTTTTAATTACTCACTAATAACAGAAACACAAAATGGCGGCCAGACTTTAAGCTTTTAAAACTTTTAAGCCTGAAAATGTTTAGCATTTTAGCACGTTAGCCAGCAAGCAGAGCATAACTTCCTCGTGAACAAATAGCCTATATTTATCATTTGACGAGTTTATAATAATGTACTGACCTACTTGTGGTGATTTTTCCAGCTTTCAACACCGCAAAAGTTTATCCTGACATCTGTGTGTATAAACATGCTTCAGATTTGGCGCCGGGCGCTTCATTTTCTTCAGATTTAGGGGTGCGCTGAACAACAATAACGAAAAAAACACAATTAACTAAAAATTAGTTAGTAAATATGCAACACATTGGTAAAAATAACGTTTCAAGAAATGTGTAATATATATTGTTACATGATATTCTCGTTTTTTTCGAAGCTCATGCAAAATATGAATTAGCGGTTCAACCCGCTTAATAGGGATGGTGGTACATTCCAGGAACCGTCAAGCTAAACAGAAGGCTGAATTCCAAATAGCGCAATAGTCGCTACACATGTGCACTACGTCAGATACACAATAACTGTTTACGTAGTGCACTTCTCATCCACTAAGAAGTCGTTTAAGATGAGGTGCGGAAGTATTCATTTTTTAGACGTACAGGGGTGTGTCGAGAATAACAAAATAGCAGAACTAAATAAAAAAAATTAAAAAAAAAAAAACTCTGCGCAATGTGTAAATTCATGTTAGAAAATCTACTTTAGTAGAATGTTTCAAATATATATTTTACATGATTTTCTCGTTTTTTTCGAAGTTTGTGCAAAACAGCAACTAGTGGTACCCCTCGATTAATAAGAATAATGGTACATTCCAGAAACCGTCACGCTTTTAAAAAGAAAGAAAACAAAAAAGGTCAAAAAGGAGTCGTTTGGCTTCAGGCTTCATATGGAGCTGATGATTCTCACTACTGTGCAAAAGTCTTAGGCACATGCAGAGAAATGCTGTAGAGCAAAGATGCCTCCAAAAATAATGAAATTAAATGTTCCTGCATTAAAAAAAAATATTATAAAGAGCAGTAAACAGTAATAAATGAAACCAAGTCAATATTTGGTGTGATGATCCTTCGCTTTAAAAAAAAAAACAGTAGTCTCAGGTACAATTAGTGCAGTTTTATAAGGAAATGAGCTGTAAGTGTTACTGAGCATCTTGCAGAAGCAGCCACAGTTCTTCTGGAGACTTTGACTGTCACACTTGCTTCTTATTTTTGCAGCAAAATCCAGCAGCCTTCATTATGTTTTGAAGTGAAAAGTGTTATGGAAGAATTTTCCTGTTATCTATATCAATATCATTTGTCAATCAGTATCTATGCAACAGTATTGAAATGTGACCTTAAATCACCTCATGTATTCAAGCAAGTACTTAACTTTCAGAGCTTCACTTATATACTACACTGTACCATTTGTAGTACATTTAGAAGGGTGACTTTATGCCTCTGATCCTACAAGGATATTTCTGTGAGAACAAACTGGTGTGACCTTGTAGGTGGTGTTTTTAAGATGAAGGCTAGTGTTTGAAGGCTAATGGTGTTTTTAAAAAATAAACGGACTGAACTCTCGCCACGGTTAAAACTAAGATAAGGGGACAGTGAAATAATTGGGGCGAGAGGCAGGTGTGTGATTAAAAGAAAAAAGAGAAAACTCCATCCGATGAGATCATTGTTTTAGAATTGTATAAAAGCATGAGCTACGATTATGTAAATCAGATGCTCTGCAGACCATCTCGGCTTTGTCGTTTGATTCAATAAAGTCTATAGATTTTTGGCATCCAGAACCCCTTGTCTTTGTAATTCATTTTCTTATTCTGATTTGCAGAAGTATTTGCCACGACAGTGTCTCTTATGTCATCTGCTGCTTTCTTTACTGACATACAAACATTTTTCTGTAACATTTCATTTTGTGCTGGAAAACTAATGTTTGGAAATCTAAAAGGTTTTTGTACTGAATCAATAATGTAGAATCATAAAATAAAAATCTATAACAAAGTTTGTACTAAAAACAACAGGGTGTCTAAGACTTTTGCACAATACCGTATATTACCGTTTTGCAATTTAATAACTGATGAGAAATGACACTCTGTTAAATCTCACAATAATCATTTATTCTGTAAGCATACATACAGTGTAATATAAATATAAAATATGCATTTTTCTTTTTAAAATTGGCGAGACATCATTGTATCTGTGTTGAGACGACCATACAAACAGTTTTAATTCTACCAAAAGTGGATTTATGCAGCTGTAAACAAACTCTCATTACGGTGCCAGTAATCTAAAATAAGATACAGGGAGCAGGACAAGGACTTTATACTGCATTTAACAAATCATCATTATCTTCATCATCTTCATCATCATCATCAGAATATGCACCACTCTTTAGAAACATCATGAGATGCAACGTCAAACATATCTAATTTTATTTATTATTATTATTATTATTATTATTATTAATCACTGTACAAACAAGAAACCCATTCACAGTGGAGAAAGAAAACAGAACAGTTAGAAGGATGTAAAGATGAAGACAGCTTTTTTTAATTATTATTATTTATCTGTGTGTGTGTGTGTGTGTGTTTTTTTTTTTTTTTTTTTCTCTTTTGGCTTGGCTGACATGCTTTGGAGATTCTAAGAGTCAGAAGGTGAAGTACTGGGCGAACCACTCTTGTCTTTGAGGATCTGGGGAGGACGGGGGCGAGTCTTCTGTCTCAGGAGGGCTGTGGGGAGAGAGAGAGAGAAAGAGAGAGAGAGACAGAGAGAGAGAAAGACATGGAGAAAGAAAGAGAGAAAGAGAGACAGCAAAAGACAGAGAGAGAGAAAGAGAGAGAGGGCGAGTGAGGAGGAGAAAGACGGGGAGAGATAGAAAGAGAGAGAGAGAGACAGACAGACAGACAGCAATTGACAGAGAGAGAGAAAGAGAGAGAGGGCCAGTGAGGAGGAGAAAGATGGGGAGAGAGAGAAAGAGAGAGAGAGACCGACAGACAGCAATTGACAGAGAGAGAGAAAGAGAGAGACAGAGAGAGAGAGGGAGAGAGAGGGAGAGAGAAGGGGAGGAGTGCAATGGTTATACTGCAAACTGCAGTTTTATCTGCGGGTTTCAGCCTGCATGCAGTTTTCATTCATGCATCTTTAAAATAAATAAATAAATAAATAAAGAGATAAATAGATAATTAATTCATGAATTAATATTAAATAAAAAAGTGAAAAAACCCAGCGCCTATGACCTGATGACTTTCTGTGCCACCCTGAAATAAAATGGAGGTTTTTTTTTTTCAAATCGTAAGTATGTTAAGTATTTTTTTTTATTTTAAAAAAAGTAATTTATTTTCACAAACATCCTGCGATCTTTACAATCATCCTGCGATCTTTACAATCATCCTGCGATCTTTACAATCATCCTGCGATCTTTACAATCATCCTCTGATCTTTAGATTCAGCTTGTGATCTTTACAAACATCTTGGGATCTTTATCCCATGAAAGCCCCTGAAGTATGAGCTACTAAACAACCCTAAATCAACAATGGTGCCAATACCTCTCAAAGAAGCAAATCAACAACAAGCCCAACAGATTTGAGAGAAGGGTTTGTGTCTAAATGACAATTTGGTGGTAATATGTGTGAAAAGACTTTAGTACCGAGTCAATGATTGGGCAATGAGTGCAGAAGAGTTAATGGCTGTGCTTCATTAGTGCTGATGATGGGAAGGAGCTTTGCTCTGCTCCGGTCTCTCTCTGTTCACTCTCAGTCTCCATCTGAGGTTCTCACACAGACATTTTTCACCTGGCTATCTTCAGTTTCTTTCTGGTTGCCAAGGTTTTTGGTAGATCATGGCTATTGCAATATCCACACAAACAAAGAGAACTGTACAAGCTAGTTACAGATCCATCAGTTGTCTTCCCACGTCAGCGAGTGTCAGAATGAGTCTCATAGTCACCTCAGTCGCCTCAGGCTTGCTCACTAGGGATAATTTTGTCTAACATCTAGGACTGTTTGCATGTTTTTGTTTCTGTTTGCATGTTTTTTGTTTCTTATGTTCTGTAAAGCTGCTTTGAGACAATGTTCACTGTTAAAAGCGCTATACAAATAAAATAAAATTGAATTGAATTGAATATTGTTGAAATGTTGAAATCTGTGACCCAGTGTTGTTTTTCAGTACAGACAAACTCATGAAAGTTAGCAGTTAATGCTAAGCGTAATTACAATATATTACAGATTTTAGTCTCACACAGCCTTTTCTCAGTAATTTCCCACTACATCTGAGGGAAATGTTGATATTCCCAATGATTCTGTCTCATTTCCCTCGTCATCCTTCCTTTACATTTTTCACATGTAAGACTTAATCGCTAGATAGTTAAGTAATTAGCCTTTCTCATTAGCCACACTGATTTCCCAGTTGCCTAGCAACAGTGCTCTTACAGCACTTTAGGCACTTGAACAGCGTGCGTATTGTGTGTTCATCTTCCCATGTTGAAAGCACAAATCCACAAGTTCCATTTGAACACACCATTAAACACAGGCAGCTAATGCTAGCTAATTAACTTAACACTTAAAATGACGAGGGAAAAGAGCCTCGCTACAAGGTGGCAAATAAATCCCTTCATTTGGTTCCCAAAGACAAAACCACCATCACCCTCCTCTCCCAACTCCTTACACTCACAGTACGGCATAATTCTCTCAGACCAGCACTGAGCATTATCAGCATTTTTTCACTTAAATCTGTAACACCAGCAGGTTATAAAACACTGATTTAAAGATCTCTGCTTATATTAACGTACAAAATGTTTGTCTGTTTGCTAGCTTGCTGATAGACAGTTAAGCTACATGATTAAGCTAATGAAATTTAAGCCTTAAACTCACCTCATCATTATTATTATTATTATTATTATTATTATTATTATTATTATTATACGCAGAAACCGTATTTCAGAATGTACACATTGACTAATGACTGTTAATAAACATTAGCATGGGTTTGAATATTAATGACTAGAGGGCAGCAAAAACTGGCTGTGAGTTGGAGAGGCACAGAATGACACTCTGCAATAATTTATTAAAAATATAAACATATAAACATGAGTTTTAATGCAAAAATCAATCAATATGTGTTTTATAGACATTCAGTAATGATACTTATATAATAATAAAATATTATAAACATCATAAACACCTTTAAAATGTCCAATCTATCTTATCGTCATTGAGTGATCAATGGCAATCAATAAACTGTATAATAACTGTATAATAATGATCGGAATGGAAACCTCAAATGTTTTTCTTTTTTTTTTTCTCCTCCATTTTAGAAAGTGTGTAAATATGAGATGGAGGAAATGGCACAGCTAAACTAAACTAAACTTTGCTGTTTGTATTTAGATAACACAAAGTTTATAACACCTTTATTTCACCTTAAAGAAGTAAAATGACCCTATGCAATAGAAAATGGGTTTTACAAATATATATATATATATATATATATATATATATATATATATATATATATATATATATATATATATATATATATATAATTTAAATATTGTTGAATTGTACCGCTAAATATTGATAGCTCTTTTTCTTTAATTTATTCAATAAATATGAATAACCTTGTTTTTGGAGTGACAATATACTTAGTTGTACTTATATCTTTGTATCAGGTACTCCTACCACACAGGTCACTTTGTAGGTTGTACAATTACTGACTATAGTCCATTTTTTATTATACACAATGTATTTGCCTCCCTCTACACCTATCAATAATGATAAATGCCCACCCAATAGCACCAGTGAGCAGATATTTTACAGGTGGTGATTTATTCTCACAGCAGTGGCACTTAATAGTGATAGTGTTGTGTGTGGTGTTAATACGTGTAGATCAGCTACAGCAGTTTTTTTCACTATTAGTGTCACTCTTAATGGAAAGGAACGCACTATAAAAACTTAATGTTCACTCAAATTATATTATTATTATGTTTTGATACTACTATTGCCAAATAACAGACTTACATTGTAGATTTTAAAAAGTTTACGACTTACTTAGTAAATATCTTCAATCTGGCCACTTTATAAAAAAGTGTGTGACAGTGTTACTACTGTCACACATAATCAGAAAAGCAAGAAAAATCGTGCACGCTTTGTTTTGTGAGAAATAAAAACACTCAGGGATGTGCTGCTGCAGGAAGATAAGCAACGACAGGCCCATAAGTGTGTAATTCCTCTTATACCACAGAAATTTGCCAACAATTACAAGTTTTAATTTATTAATGAATGACATGTTCTGCTTTTTAACTGTTTATAGTTACAGTTGATGCTGTGGAATCCATGAAACATGTTAGTTCTTGTTATTACTTACATTATAGGAGCTATAAATAGTCTTTCCCTCACTAGCCTCTCTTTTCTCTCTCTCTCGTAGTTAATAAAACAACAACAACAACAACAACAAAAACATTACTGAGAAACTGGAGAATGCAAAGTCATCTAAATCTTCATTAGACTCCTTCCATAAATGTTACATAAACGTACAGAAATGTACAGATGTTTAAAAATCCCAACACCACTGCTGAGATCCAGCACCCAAATAAGATCTGTAGTCCTGTGGCTGGGTCTTGTTTCTCTGATCCATTCGGTGGAGGGGTGGCCAGATTGTTCGACTAATTATTATTTACAAAGTGACCTATATGGTAGGTGTATCTCACATTGGCATGTCAGTCTACATATTATTTCATACACAGGTGCTAATCTATCTAGTTAAAAAAGGGTTTGACATTAACTCATTTGCCAAAATCACTGTGACACCATTTTTGTGTGTGTGTGTGTGTGTGTGTGTGTGCTTAGCTAGGTGCTGTGCCATGCTGTGGCTCTGGATTCAGGGTCACCTTGTCCTGCTCTGAGGCTGTGAGTGTGTGTTTGAGGAGATGGACGAGTTCCATGACAATGTAGGGCAGTCCGCCTCGCTCGCTTCATTCCCATTCAGGACAGCGTGCATGCAGAATCGCACAGCAACGCCCCAGACATGAAGCACAGCCACACATGCTCGACGAGCCACACCACAACACACCACACACCACACACACACAACATGCCGAGGAGTCACAGATTTAAGAACACAGAGCTCGTTTATCAGAATGCAGTGAAACACATACAAACAAACATACATACAGAGAACGATGAAAAGTTCAATACAATATTAGATCACATGACCTTAAAGTGCAGTTCAGAACAATGCAGATGTTACAGATGACTGACAGAAAGACACCAACTCCCAGCGTGCACTCTGACAGTGGGGACACATGCTCCCTTTTGCATTCCAATGCCATTTATAATAGAAATAATAATACTCATACATAAACATCAGGGTTAAGAAGAGGTATCCCCTTTTTCCTGTCATCTGGAAAGAAACCAAACTGTGTCTCTGCCATGACACAATCGATATCTCTCAGAGACAAAATACAAAAAAGTTCTTCTAACAGCATACTGATCGAGGGGGAATCTTCACTCCACCCCTCCTTTAAGCTGCAGAGCTTAAAAGGTCGAGGGCTTTCATTACTCGAGTTAATGACATTTTTCAGAGGGATGCGACTGATGCTTTCGGTTTCTAATTCCTGATTTCACGCCCTCTGTTTATCAGAGAAAAGTGATCCTCAGTGTCACATTGGATTCTTTCCAGTTTCTCAAAAGGGATACAGCAGCAGTGGTTAGAAATGTTTGGAGATGAGCGGAGAGGCGAGCGTCGTGCTGGTGTGCTCGTCCACTGGGCGAGAGAGATAAGAGAGAAATAAGAGAGAGAGAGAGAAAGAGAGAGAGAGGCGTCTGTGGCGGAGAGAGGTGCAGCTCACCTCGTGAATTTCTTGGGTTCGGAGGGAGGGGTCGGTGGGGGCAGTGGTTTGCTGGTGTTGAGCTCCAGCTGGTGAATGGGGGAGTTGGGGATGGGTTCGAGGCGATTAGGCTGGGGCGGCCCACTCCCCGTCCCCCCAGCCTCCGCATTGGCCCTTAGATTGGGCGAGCTGCTGAATCGGGTGGACGATTTGTCATTCTTTCGCTTTTGCTACACAGAAGAACACAAAAAAAACAACAACAACAAAAAATATGTATGTATAGAAGCTGGGAGAGCTGGAGTAGCCTGACGCTCTCTGCTATAACTTCTATTATCCACAGATTGAGATCAGATCAGGTGTTGATGGTCAAGCTTGCAGGTGCTCAGCTGTGGAAAGCGACAGTCGCGCTCAGCCAGATGTGTCGGAAAGAGTTTGAGCTGACAGAATGGCTTGGAAAGCAAAGAGTTGGATGTCTAAACGCATACGACACACACTGGACACACATACACACAGACAGATCCACAGTGATACGCATAAACACACACACACACACACACACACAACACTGAGAATGAAACATATTTGACTCTAGAAACGTTTTATTCAAATCCAGTTTGAGACGAGTTTGGTGTTTAACCTGCTTGAACTCTTTCATTAATCCGATTAGCTGAAACCGTACATACGTTGAATGTTTTGTGTTAAAGCAGAAAAAAAACACCAAACATGTTTAGCGCTTTGTAGAGCACTAACATGAGCAACAGTGTTAGTGACATCCCTCTTGCTCATGTGCTCAGGCATGTTAAGTGCGAGCTGAAGCAGCTACATTGGAATGGGAAATACATTTTCCTCTTCTGTCTAGATCAGTGGTTCTCCTGGGTTTCATGATTTTGTAAATTTAGCTACAGCAATGGAAATCACAACTCACTGTTATCAAAGTTATTATATTTATGATCGAGTTCGTATAGTTATTAGCCTCTTTGATTAGTTTGTTGAATTGAATGGGTTTACTGCGAACCTCTAACTCAAAAACAAGTAGGTCTTGATGGAAAGCTCAGGAATAACAAGCTCTATGGCTTAAATAAATACTGAGGGGTCCATGGAATTTATTTTACAGTTAACAAAAAGTTTGAGAACCCCTGATCTAGATCAATCTTCCCAAAACCCACCCTAGTGCTGAGATGATATGGACCGTTCGACACTGCTCCACAACATAATGTTTACGATGTACTGCTTTTATTAAATGCGGCTCTGATCAGTAAAATTGATTTAGGTGAATCATGGCTTGCTTATTATTATTTATTATTATATATTATTTCATTACTCAGACACAGAGCTTTATTCTGGATATTCAGTCTGTATTCAGTCTGGGTGTATTGCCTTTGATTGCACTCTTGTAAGAACTGTGTTTGATTAGGTGAGATTGCTGGTATTTTAAAGGTCTTAATCAGCAGGAGAGTGAAAGGTTACAATGAAAACATGCAGCTCTGTCTGATATTTCTACAGTCAAGGATTAGAAACCATGGTGCAGAAAAAAAAATTAAACCTAACAAAAACCCACGCAATGATGAAAATGAAGTTTTAACATTTACACATATTCGGTTATTAGCCTTATCAAATGCACATTTGTGTTGTGATGGAAAGACGTTTTGCTACAATGCAGAGAAATGTAGCCGCTACACTACAGGATACAAAGCAAGACTGCATAACTACATACACCATTGATCTTCCAAACAAACAAAGCTGCCGGATGAAGATTTTGCTATTTTTTTATGACACAATTAAAAACAGCTAATAATAGCTGTTTTAAACAGCTAAAAACAGCTAATACTTGCTTGACAGAGAAAAAGTGGGTTTGCCCTAACAGCAAGATATAGATAACTTATTGGATTGTATCAAAGTTTATTCACCATTACTTGGTTGATAAGTAAGGAATAATACACTTGAGGGTGTGCTGTTATAGGCAAATAATCAATGACGGGGTGGTGTGATGTGACCCTGACACAAACTAGAGTTACTGTCAGCACACAGAAGTTGATTATGTTCTGATAAAAGCATATGATATACCACAGCAATAGAAATAAAAATAATAATGTGCATTAATATAAACCTGGGATTTGCCTTTTAGCTGAAACTACCATCAAGGCTGCTGTTATAGAAAATGAATCACCTTCTGATAAATCAGAATCAAGAATTCAACAGCATTGTGGTATAAAATAGTTTCATTACTTACAATTGACAACTTTATTAAAGTATTAGCACCTCTGATAATAACAGACATGACAGAGTCATGTTGCATTTTTTTCTGTGGCAAGTGAGTACTGTTAATATAAACTCTGCATGTCAAATGTTTGGGGATACCTGGCTTTACACATTTTTTAAAACCTGGTCAGGGTTGCGTTAGATCCAGTGGCTATCCAGGGAACACTGGGTGTGAGGCAGGAATACACCCTCCATTTCAAAGCTCCATGTGCAAACACATTCACACACCCATTTACACCTAGGGACAATCTGACATTGCAAGTCCACCTACAGCATGTTTTTGGAAGGTGGGAGAAAAACGGAGATGAAACCCACACAGACACAGGAAGAACGTGAAACTTCAAACTATAACCCGAACTCAGGATCGAACCAGGGACCCTGGAGCTGTGAATTGGCAACGCTGTAAATATTTTAGAGTAAGTGTTCTTAAAAAAAAAAATCTGAGGAGCTCTAACTGCTTCACACTCTTACTTTCAGCAACAGTCAGCGTTTCTAGAAATTTCTCACAGATGCCCTGTCGTGTCTCTTGCGTAATGTCCTACAAGTTTGTGGAGATTGGGTTTCGGTTGAGGTCCTGGACTGGTCGTTCACTACAGCACTGCTTTCTTCCTTTCACTTAGCTTTGAAGTGTGTTGGCAGGAAAATTTCAAAAGCAACCTAGATATCCTCAAACTTTTGATCAGCATACAGTATATTACGGTGTATGTTACTATGCAACCAAAAATAAATGAAAATGACCCCGTTTCAAATCCTTGACCATAGTGCAGCATAGTTACCGGGCTGTATAAGCTCCTGGAATGGCTACAGGAGAGTTCCTCTGCCCATTCAGCAGATGTGCCAATCACCTGCACTATTGGGACGTGTGTTTAAAGACGCAGCTGTTACTGAACAATCTGTTATACAGCAAGTCTGCCGTTTTTTGATGAGTAATACCATAGAACCTGACGTATATCTTCATATATTATGAATAGACATGCCAAAAATAGTCTGCATCACTGACACCATTCATTTGTGTCAACAGAAATGCCAGATAATCATTAAAACAGCCAACAGCGAAGAGAGGAAGTTAGCTTACCTTAATGAGAGGGTTAATTACACCGACGTTGGGGCTGGCGTTGAACACTTTGTTGAAGTTGGTCTCTCTGTTTACAAGCTCTAGCTGGTAGAACTTCTTGTCATCCTGTACACAGCAGGAGAAATCTCAGATCATTGCAGACACACAACTGAGATTAAACCGGACAATATTAACGGGATGGATCTATGCATGCATGGATGGCTTATCTCTTATTTACGCTTTTTATTTTTCATGTCTAGTCATAGAACAACCTTTGGAAAGGTCCACTCTAATTCAGACACCTGCTGTAGTTAAAAGCTTGATTGTGTGGTGTAATAAAATACTGCTGAGTGCTTTATAAATCAAGAAGGAGACATACTCACCACCAGCTTCTTGACCAGGGCTTCTCTCTCTGCCACCATTTCTTTGAGCTCAGCAATCACCTGCAGATCTTCTGGCCTGCTCTCCCGGTTCCTGAACTTCTCCTCCGTCCCCTCGAGCCTGAAGAAAACAGCAAAAAAGTTCTCGTCTTACTCATAGGAAAAAAAAGATCAGCTTGTCTGGTACCAGTAAATGGGCAATTCAACTTCTCTGGAACTCCTGATTCAATTAAGAGAATGTTTTCGAGCACTCTGAAAGCCATTAGTTTCAAATCGATGTAAAAGTTACATCCCACATCATTGTCTGCACTTCAATCTCACACGGTAATTAAAATCAGCAGCACCTCTGAATACCTGTCTCTCTCAATGAGTCCTTCATATTCACACATCCCTCCATTCTCAGCATGAAGAGAGTCATTATGAATCAATGTCTGCCCTGCGTCTGGATTTCTGATTATTCTAGGCCCATAACGGACGTACAGAAATCACCAGGTAATGCTTTTGATGTATATATTTTTATTACTGATGTGGATTTCCATGTCATTAATTGTCGCTATTTTATAATTTTCATGAACATAAATTGTCAAAAAAAAATTTACATTCACAAACTAATCACAAATTGATTCCTTTCTTCTCAACTCCATCCATCCATCCTAACATTAATCCATCCATTCCTCCCTCCAACTATCCAGCCTGAAAGCCAATGCATACATACATTCAGCCTGCTAGACACCCAACCAAACATCCATCCATCCAGATATCCATCCATCCACCCAGCCAGCCAGCCAGCCAGCCAATTAGTCATCCATCCATCCATCCATACACACATCTACCAATCATCATACTATCCATCCATCCATCCATCCAACAATCCAACCGTCCCTTCTTCCATCCAGCCTGAAAGCCAGTTAAACCATCCATGCATACATACAGTACATTCATCCTGCTAGCCATCCACCCAATAAAACACCCTTCAATCCATCCATCCATCCGGTCAGACATACAATAATGCCTTGCATACATACATTCAGCCTGCTAGCCACCCACCCAGCCAGCCATTCATCAATCAATCCATCTATCCATCTACCTTGCCAGCTAGTCTGCCAATCATCCATCTATCCAACCATAAAACCATCCAATCCGCTATCCCTCCATCCATCCATCCATCCATCCATCCATGCAGCCAATCATCCATCCATCCAGCCTGAAAACCAGTCATCCATTAATTTCATCCAGCCAGCCAATTATACATTCAGCAATGCATGCATGTATGCATCATTATACCCTTGCATACATACATTCAACCTGCTAGCCACCTAGTCAGACATCAACCCAGCCAGCCAATCTCATATCCATGCATCCCATCAATCCACCCAAGCAGCCAGACATCGATCCACTAAACTCACCCTACCATCCATCCATTTATCTATCCATCTATCTAGTCAGCAGGCCAACCTGCCACTCAGCCAAAGTATTAGGAAAAAAGGATTCTTAAGGGTTCTTTCGTTGATGAACAATCCTAGCTTTCTACAGAAGAAACCCTCTGTTGTAGGGTTTCCCATTTGGAAAAACCTAAAATCTGTTTAAGGTGCAGATTTTTTTTATTTTATAGGAATGCACCTATACACATACAGAAAGTGAAATGAATGGCTAGACATTCAATCTTTCATCTCACTTTCTATATGTGTATAAAAGTTTGCTGGAGGCTGGAGGATGAGGCGATGAGTTTATACATGTGGAGTTTGCTGGAGGCTGGAGGATGAGGCGGTGAGTTTATACATGTGGAGTTTGCTGGAGGTTGGAGGATGAGGCGGTGAGTTTATACATGTGGAGTTTGCTGGAGGTTGGAGGATGAGGCGGTGAGTTTATACATGTGGAGTTTGCTGGAGGCTGGAGGATGAGGCGGTGAGTTTATACATGTGGAGTTTGCTGGAGGATGGAAGATGAGGAGGTGAGTTTATACATGTGGAGTTTGCTGGAGGATGGAAGATGAGGAGGTGAGTTTATACATGTGGAGTTTATACTCTGTGGCCAGACTTTCCTAAATAAATCATCACTCTGTTAATTCTACACTCTTCACAGAGACACAGCAGCCACAATACCCACTCAGCTCAGTCCTGCCATCATTCCAGCAAATAAAGCTAAACACGAATAAAAACACAGCCATCAAATATGCATGAGACTTAAATGGGTTGAAATTTAATGACGGTTTGGGGAAACTTGATTGTCACTGTGATTAATCGCGACAAAGATGGGGCTGGCGTTAAAAAAGATTTGTGTTGTGCTTAATTAGCAAGCTGTAAATCCAGGCCCTGCGGGGACGCCCCGGGAAACAGTGTGAAAAATAGCAGTTAAGACTGCTCCACTTGAGACCTCATTCTGTTAGGCAGTAAAGGACTACCTCGTCCTCGAAAAAGTTTACAAGTTGTTAATTTTCTTAATAGGATGTGAAATGAGATGGCACAAGTTCAGCATTTAAAAAGTCAAAGGCAAAAGGATTGAACACATACATATTTTTTTAGCGCTTTTAAACTAACAGAATCTGAAATAAAGAATTTTATTACATATAATAAAGCTCTTGCCCAGGACACAGCTGTCTAATTTCATTTGCCTTAGCCTTGGGATTTTGACCTGTACTTTGTAGTGGTGCTGGTAAAACAAGCTGTATGGTGCTCTCATTCAACAGAATTTAAAAAACAGCAAACCTCTGTATTGGTTCATCTTTACACACACACACACACACACACCTCTGTCCTGAAGGCTTTCCCGAGCTGGAAAACTTACGGACTGTTACAAAGCGCCGACACTGGAGACTCCTTCCATAAATGTTAAATAAGCATCTACTTACAGAAATCTTCACCATATCAACGATTATAAAATGTTCTTTCTCTTAAATAACAGACTTAAATTAGACTTAGATTAATTAAATAAATTAAACAAGGGTTCTAACAGATAATAAACTCTGTGATTCTAACAAGAGCACTTATTATTTATATCATTTATATAGTTACTGTACATTACAGTTAAGCCTAGATTTATCTCACAGCTGATATTAGACGGTTTTAGTGTTAACTATAAGACAAATACATGTTGTTACAAACATTTCTCACTTACATATACTAATTTTAGAGTATTTAATTTGAACCCATATGTTGAAGTGATTTCAGGGCGCTCAATAACTTTTGTTTAGGCAGCGTATTTGTGATTCTGGGTGTTACCATGC
Organism: Pangasianodon gigas; assembly: GCA_022758105.1. NCBI lineage: Eukaryota > Metazoa > Chordata > Actinopteri > Siluriformes > Pangasiidae > Pangasianodon > Pangasianodon gigas. The sequence goes on along the minus strand of CM040472.1, from coordinate 15,829,451 downwards.
TGCCTGAACACAGCGTGTAAACTCACAGGATTTGCAGGGCTGAGATTTTGTCCTTGAGCAGCTCCTGGGCTTTGTTGAAGTCGGAGAGCATGTTCTGCGTCTCCCTGTTGTGCAGTGCATTCAGCTCAGCCATCTCCCGCTCATGCTTCTTACATAGGTCCTGCTCATGAGCCCTGAGAAAACACACACACACACACACACACACACACAGTGAGCTCATGTGGTGAGGCAGAAACCTGCTGTCCTCTGATTCATTGTCGTCCCCATACACCATGAGGCGGTTGATCACACCATTAACTTTCATCCATCCCTGGGCTGCTCTGCTGCTTTGGCTCTTCCACAAGAGCGGCCATCTTCTGTAAGAAAGCTGTCTATAAATCATGACATCCCCAGTTGGACAGGACCGCTGCGTTTTATACACTTCCTCCTGTTTATTTATTGATTTTCATTCAGGACAAACTGAGCGCGTCCCCCACTTCAGGAGCGACTCTTCATAACGTAGGAACAATTTACACCTTTAACCAGCTCATATTTGTGTACACACTCACAATCACACTCTCAATCACACACAAACACACACACACGCACACCCCATCCTTGACAGATCTACAAATGTGTGTACATCGAGGATGTGTGCAGGAGCAGGCTCTGCTTTCCCACACTCATTTCTCCACAGGAGAGCAGAAGCGATTTGTCATTCACTATTATTAGCACAAGGCTCAGGATCTGCTGCCACATTAAATAATTGGAAATGAAACCTTGGGTGAAAAAGGATATGGACAGTGTATTACAGTACTACAGCTACACAACATATATGTATAGCATGTATCTATACAGACCTGCTAACCTATACGCATATCACATATACACTACTATACTCTCCTTGTCAGTCAAAAATATGTAAGAAGAGTAGTCTTCTTATTAAATAAACACTTCAGGGCTATTCACGGTGGAATTTTCTGTTAAGGCCACTGACGGCTCATCCATACGGGCAGTTAGGGAAGAGCCTCACCATTTATGTTAGCTGTTTAACAAATATTAACCTTTATAAAGTCCTCATTCACAACTTCATACATTTTAAATTTTGCTGAAATACTAATTACCTCTTTTGAGTGACCAATGGTTTAAAAAAAAGATTGCTATTGACAGATACACACTGTTGTTCCATTGATTTGCTTGCCTTTCCAGATGTTGTGCAATCGTGAGGCAGAGTGCTCACTGCCATACAGCTCCATACAGTTATAACTGCACCAACAACAAGCAGTCCATTGAGGCAGAAACAATGTCTGTATATACATCATATACGTATGTGATATGCTTCCCCATGCTGGGGGGGAGGAACAGCGGACAAGACCGTGGCAGGGTTGACAGAGTCATGTAAATTACATCAAATTGGGCCACCAAAACCTTATAGCGTAATCATAATAAAATATATAAAATTTCTGCAAACAAAGGCAAAGTGTAAGTGCAGACAGTGTGTCTATGATGTACAGAACCATTTCTACTGTAAGATTTATTGCAAAGACTTGGGAGAGGACAAGGTGGATTATGGAGTGGGTAATATCAGTACATCAGAAATGCGTGTGCACCACAGTAACCTTGTTTCTTTTCCAGTGCCTGACTTTTTGGGGGCTCGTTTCAGGCCTTTTGTGTGGTTTTTGAGATGACATTAGCTCTTCTGTGTGCACCTCGCAAACTGTGACACTGATGATGGGAAACACACCTGCTGTATCAAACGCAGTTGAACAACAGTACATCTAAAACTACTCAAAATGAGTTGCTAGTGGCCTATAACATAAATCAAGTGTGATAGCCTCTCGACTTCATTTCGTATGAGGTGATGATCTTATTTAATGCCATCCTGACCCACCAAAATCTCTTTAATGCTGTAGTGCTGAATGAGACTTTGTTGTTGAGATGATTGCTACTTGGTGGCTTGTAAATATTTCGCAGGCTGATAAATGATTTGAGGGACTTATAGGGTATTATCTCAGGATGTCAGAGTTGATACTGTCACACTTCGCCACATGTTTTTGGTGAATTGACTCCACTGAATATCCTAAACCATGGTAAAAGCCTGAGCAAATATGATTAGCTCAAACTGATAGGCATGGATTTGGGAAGCTACAGGGGTTAATCTGAATTGTGATGAATATTAGAAGCACGTCAGACAAAAATCCAAGTAGGAGATGGTGCACTGAGAATGCTTTGGCTTTAAACTTGTCTTACTATACTTGTGAGGACCTTTCATTGACATAACTTAACTGTCAATGCAGCTAATTAATGCTATCCTACACCTGTGAACACACACACACACACACACAAATACACACACACACCTGATCTGCTGGTTGGCTTCGCTGCGGATCTTCAGCACCTCTTTGCCCTTGAGCTCCAGCTCCTTGGTGAGAGTGCTGATGTTCTCGTTCAACGTGTGGATCTCATGATCCAGATCGGCGATGTGGTTCTTCCTGCGAGTCACTTCCTCCTGGAGCTCTGAAATACGACTCAGCAGCTCCCGCTCCTGCAACACAAATACACACACACACCCCACCTTAGCAACAACTGTTGTGGTCCTGCTATTTGTGTGGCAACACTATATTTGCTGATCCTTCATTTAAAATCTGTTAAATCTGAAGTTTGGATATTTCTTGGAGCAATTTTCTTGCCCTCACACAACACCCTGGAAGGGAAATGATGTAATATTGATGGCCTTGCTTTCTTTTCTTGCTTCTCCATTCCTATTGCTTCAGCTTACATGCTGTATAGGAATAGCTCTGCTATGAATAAGTAAAGGAAGCGCAAGCAGCGAGACATTGTTAAAGCTCAGGGTCAGATGTATGCACTCGAGACTGTAGCTCATCGTGCACACTTATTTAATATAGATTCTCATATCAGAGCAAGACATCATTAATACAGCTGATATGCCATTTGGTTACTAATTTTTTTTTAAATGAAAAGATGGCTATAGCTATTTTGTCTAAAAAGTGTGTAATTTAAAGTCTGCTCCATTTTTTTTGTCATCGACTCCTGCTTCAGAAAATTAGCACAAAAGTTCTGTTTAACATTGAAATGTGAAGAAAATGATGTTTATAATGGTTATATGTTTATAATGTTAATACATAATGTACAGCAAAAGTATTCAACCCCCTTGGAATTTATCAGATTTGTCTGAATAAATACACATATTCATTCATATTCAACTCCAGATGAAAGATATTGTCATAACAAGAACACAGTTGGCTTATAATTGGCCGTCACCTCTGAAATATTAAAACTGTTTCGATTTTCTTAACAAAAATCACCTCAGTTGAACTGAGGTGATTGAAGAGACTGTCAGTCTGAAGGAAATGAATGAAAGGGAATGAATGAAAATGAAGGCTAAGCAGCATTCCAAGGAAGCTAAAGATAAGTTAATAGAATTTCATATCTTAGAAATAGGGTGTAAAATTATATCTAAGAGGTCTGACATACCAGTAAGCACTGTTGGCTCAGTAGTGAGGAAGTGGAAGCCGCATCACACCACCCAAGCACTACCAGGACAAGGTCATCCCTCAAAAGTCAAAAACGCAAAAACCAGACCGAGACTGGTGAGGGAAGCCAGAGTGAGGCCAACAGTTACAGTGAAGGAGTTACAGAGTACAGTGGCTGAGAGTGGAGTGAAGGTGCACCAGAGAACCATTTCAAGAGCTCTGCATAATTAAGGACTATATGAGAGGGTGGCTAGAAAGAAACCATAGCTCAAGAAGAGCCATATGAAAGCATAAAAGTGAAGAAGTGTTTTTTTTTTTTTTTTTTTTGGTGTGATGAGACCAAGCTTGAGATACTCTATTTGTGCAAGTTTCAAAGTGCTATGTGTGGCGCAAACCTAACGCAGACCATACTTCAAGTAATACCGTCCCTACAGTGAAATATGGTGATGGCAGCATCATGCATTTCTGGATGCTTTTCATCCTCAGAACCTGCACGTCTTGTGAAAATCGAAGGGAGAATGGATGGAGCAAAATACAGGGGATATAACAAGGGTGTTTTGGAACATAACCAAATAGACTTAAAGCTGTCATTACAGCTGTTATTGGTGGTTCTACCAAGTACTAGTCTGACAGGGTTGAATAAAGCAGCATTTTTCAGTTTTAATTTTTTTAAGGATCTGCTTACAAATCTGATGACTTAAGGGAGTTGAATACTTTTGCAAAGCACTGTATCTACTATGATCAGGGTTGCCAGATTTGCACAACAAAAGCAGAGCAATTGACAAGTAGTACAAAAAGACATAGTTCTTTCACCAAGGTCCTAAATGACCTTATAATCTCACAGGATCAGGCCTTCACTCAGGTGTCTCCTCTTAGCAACCAAAGTTACTATGGCCCAAAATGTCCTGAGTAGCTTTGTTTTCACATAAAGCCAAACAACAAGTCGCCCTTCTTGGAGATGGGGCTAGTGCATAAATTATTCAGACACTTCATGAATGAGATGAAATGAGAAAAGACATCTAATAGTTCTTGCCCAATTGCTTCAGGACTCTGGACTCTTTTTCAGGAGCAGTACCCACAGGAATAAAGCCCTGCTTTGAGTATATATACTGTAATAAAAAAAAAAAAAAAAAACCTTGATTTTAAAATGTCATCATTAACATATAGCCATCATCATACATTAAGGAATACATGAGCAGAACTAGCAGCTCAGTATGATTAAGTGGAGTGTACTTTAATCAGCCGGCGCTATGAACATAATCTTTCGCTCTAATGGCACTGACTTTTTAAAACGCCAGCTCTTCCTGTGGCGCAGAGCCCAGCCTATAGCTGCGTTTAAGAACTAAATGAATCTTGCTTAATTGAATTATAATCTGCTCATCTAGTTTTACATTTTTGTAAATATCATTTCACACCTCACAAGTAACTTAATAATGGCATAACAGTGAGTCTTGGAGCTAAAAGCATGCGTTGATGCTCCTCAGGTCACTGTTTCTATTAGCTAATGATGGAAAACTTAGATCTAGCATGTCAGCGTGTGTCAGTGCTAAAAAATTATCCACCACCTAAATTATATCTGCTCAGATATTCTATTGAGACACAGAGTAAAGGGCGGCTAACACACTGTGCATAGCAGGAGATGGACTACAGTCAGTAATTGTACACCTACAAAGCTTGTCATTGTGTATTGTATTTGCATTAGGTGTCTAAAATAGTATAATTCTTTTTTTTTTCACATATTAACTTGTTTTTGCTCTACACTAGTGATATAGTCACTGAAAGTATTGGAACAGCAATGCCAGTCCTTTTGTTTATGCTATATGCTGAAGACATCTGGGTTTGAGATCAAAGGATGAATATGAGACAATATAATTATAAAATACAATATAATATTCAGATTTTGATCTCATTCAGATGTCTTCAGTGTATAGCAAAAACAAAAGAATCGGCATTGCTGTTCCAATACTTTCGGATTCTCAAACATTTCTCAAACATTTTGCAGCCTGAGGTGTATTTCAGTGTAAAACAAAAAATCATAATACTTTATGACTGCTGCAGATTATAAATATATAATCCAGCTATTTAACTATTAACCACATTATAGTCATTAGAGCTTTTCATCCCTGCTCATATCTCATATAAACAGCACTTCTCCTGCTTTTAGCAAAATTGCACTTACTGTAGATTCAATGTGACAGAATTTATGATTGGTTTAAGTAATTAAGCTTTAGATTAAAAAATACATTTCTAAACATTATAAAGCACATTAGTGAGTGGCATCCTTTTAAAGCCATTCATTCAGGCGATCAAGCATTTAAGTGACAAAATAACAACTCTAACTATAACAATAGTGGTTGATAGTCAGAAAATTATATAAAAAACAAACAAACAAACAAACAAACTATGGATCCTGCTGCCTATACAATATGTTACAGACCCCTGTGACCCCAGATGATGCTGCAAGTCTCAGCAAATTACCCATAATCCTCCACATTGTCGCTATTTCCATCACCAAGCAAGCCATGCCGTACTTATTTACCCATTCTGAATATGAATTTGATTACTCTTCTTACCCAGGTGGGAGTTACCATATGAGCCGAGTCAGGACATGTGGGCAGAGCTAAAAATACTGCAGAGCTTTCTCTACTAACAGAAATATCTTCAGTACTTGACCAACGCAGTGGCTGCCAAAGTTTCTCACTTGCCTCAAAAGTCCATTGCTTAAACAGCAATTTAAAGTTTCAGATTCATTTTAATTCATTTACCCACAGCAATGTTTTATTATTGCTGTTTAACTTGATCTTACATTCCCTCCCTGTGATCCGGGTGAAATCCGCCATCTTCTAGTTAGGGCAAATTCAAAATGGCTTCCTATTCACATTGTGCCCTACATAGGGTCTAACCTAATGGAAAGCCCTACTTAGTGCCTTCACACATAATGTAAGCTGTTTGAGATTCAGCCACAGACATTTTGCACAGAAACTCCTCTATATTTTCATTAAACGTAAAAGTTTTGGCACCTTTGGCTGTGTAAGGGTAGCCATTAAATGAAAGTTTGCTCTTCTTCAGTTTCACATGAATCATTTACTTGATGCTGGAAAGTATTTCTGTTTAGATGGAAGGCCAAATCGAGAAACACTTGTGCATTTTTAAATGCATTAGTATTAGTGTGGACTTGGCATAATGTGTGGACTATGTCTGGATGCCAGATGATAAGACTGCTTGGAATGCTAAGTATCATTTCAACAGTCAGCTCTCTCTCTCATTTGTTAGACGAGTTTTTGAACTTCATAAGCCCGTGACTGATGCATTCGTCCCGTCTCGCAGACAGACAGAATCTCTGAGGAAATCATTTTGGGAAAAAGCTCTGTCCTCTGGTTCACTGCCTGCTTACTGTGCAACTGCATGAGTGTGTGTGTTGGGTACTTCAACTACAAGAACTACAAGAACCACAAGAACTAGAACTACAAATATAAGCTCTGACTGGTGATATTTCTATCAGCACTAAAACACAAAGAACAACAAGAGTATAACGAGAACATCCATATCTGCTTTCTACATACTTTCTCTAGCTTACTCTAGATATTCCTGTTATCTTGTCTTTTTCAAAACAGAGCAATATAAACAGCATTCTAGATATCAATATGTATTTTCTATATGCCACTTAGCAAAAGGCCAGCTGCTTTCTGGATATCTGTGTCACATTTTTCTTTCACCTATATGGTTTTGTGAATAATCACGGAAGCAAGGCCCTTTAAAAAAACAGATAAAAAGAATCCTTCCTTTTTCATCCTCTTCAAATTAACCATACTAACTCTAATTTATATTTATATTACATCCATAGTTACAATTTACACATCAAGTTGCTGTGGATGTATCAGGATTTCCTTGTATCAAAGTCATGCTGCACATTAACTGCCACACAAAACACTGTAATCTAAGTAAGGAATAAAATGCAACGGTGCGTGCTTCTATGGGAAAATAATCAATGTCAGGGTGGTGTGGCTCAGCGTGAAGCAGAATTACTGTTACCACACTGAAGTCGAGTATTTTCTAATAACAGAGGGTACTGGAGTGCTTTTTTCCTCTTGCGTCATAGTAATTTGTCAATGATTACTTTTTAGCCATTTATAGTTATGTTTAATGTTGTGGAATGTCCCTAAAACAAGTTAGTTCCTGTTATCACTTATGTTATAGCAGCTATAAAGTGTAACTGCCTCATTAGCCTCCTTTTTCTCTTGATTGATGTTAATATGACAAAAAAAAACAAAAAAAAACAATGTGGAAAAGCTTCTGTCCTGAAGGATTTTCTGTGTCAGAAAACAAAGTTACAGCTTTACCTGTACAGGTGACTGTTACAAGGTGCTAACACTGGAGACTTGTTCTATAAAAATTAAATAAACTTCTCCTTACAGAAAACAAATCACTATAACAACAATTACACGTTTTTGTCTGTTTTATACAATTCCTCTACTATTCAAGATCTATAAATAAAACAGTTTTTAAAGCAAACTAACACACAGATAGGCCAAATCCCAAACAGCTTCCTATTCATTTACTATATATACACTACATAGGGTATAACATAATGGCATTGTAGAAACGATGTAGTGCACAATAGCACAGCATTTGAGATTCAGGCACAGAAACGAGTTACTCCAATAAGCTCCTGTCTTAATAGGAACAAACTTATGTGTAATATATCACTTCTGTACTTTAAATTACTTTAACTTTTTGTACTTTTTATACAGATATTTAGTTAGCTCTTATATTTAAATAGAAAGTTCATAAATAATTTGAAGAAAAAAAGTCAAAGTGAAGAATGATTTATTCCTTTAGACAATTTTTTTTTTTTTTTAGAAAAATAGCTCTGATAAATATTTAAATTATGAATCTATATGTAGAGCAAAGAATCTGAAACATGTAAATGTGTATTTTTTTATCTGCAGAAAAAGTAAATATAAAAAATGAAATATGAAATGAAACTTTGGCTTCCATAGCCTTGTCAGGGAAACATTGGCGTCTTTTGTCATCTTCCTCCGAAGTTCAGCGGAAAGGCATACAATCTTTCTGATCATTCTCACATACAAACAGAGAGTGAGAGACGATGAAGGAAGACTTCTTTTAAGCCCTAAGACACTAAGACAGCCATGTTGCTTAATGTAGTCTTCACATGTAGACTTCACTGCTCTATAAAGGTTAGAAAAGTCAGTTGTCCTTCTGTTCAGGGACTGATAACAAATCAATAAAATCACATTCAGCAGCTGTTGTAAAAGCCACAGTAGAAGAGAATGTATTTATGCCAATTTATCTCCTAAAAGACTTCAGCGGCACTGTGCATCTTAAACACAAATATTAATCAAAGAGCTGTAGAAGCTGTGAGTTTGGTGTAATGATGGGCACGATGGGTGAGAGCGAGTCTGTCCAGAAGACGGATTTGTGCTCTGCATTTAGAAACTGTTCATCAGCTCTATTGCAGTCGTTAAATGTTAGGCGAGCATGGTGTTTATGTTCATGTGTGTGTGAGTGTGTGTGTATATGTGTGTGTGTGAGAGAGAGAGAGAGGGAGAGAGAGAACTAGTGGACAGTAAAGTGGCACGCAGCTCTGCTGATTGTCATGATGATAAAACTTGATTCTTCACACTGCAGCTTTGACCAGCCCATTGCCCACAGCTCATTACACCGGACACACACTGATGTCTCAAAGGGGAACAATCAATGAAGACAAGACAGGAAAGAAAGAGGGAGAGCGAAAGGGAGGAGAAAATTAGAAAAGAGACAGCAAAGCAAGAATGCAAGTAAGCAAGAGAGATAAAAGCTGTATAGACAGAAGGACAGAGAAAGTGGGAGAAATGTTCTGCCATGATGAGTGATCGGTATAATTATTTTAAATCACCCACATATTGAGCTCAGACACTAGCAAGGCTTTATTCTGGTTCTCAGAGCCAGCCATCTTGTTAACAGCTGCCTGTACGGGAGACTAACTGCATATTTGGCGGCACAGATTTTCTTTGATTAAACATTAAAAGGTTTATGGAAGGTGTACAACTTCCTGTGGAAAACAACATGGACGTTCAAAAAGCTCAGAGCTACAACCAGGTTATTACAAACCGCATACTTGTTATGATAAAGTTTCCTAATCTCTTGCCAAAGTGTCTTAAAATAATACTCATTAAGACTTTGATTAAAAAGCACCTTCACGCAGGCTCAAGCTGCTGGATGGGAACATGTCTGAGGGGAAGGATAAGCTCCTATAAAGTCTTTTCCATTCTATTGATAATGTTAGATTGTTTGTGGGAAAGTGTGTGTCCTGTTCTGGTGCACTTCCCATTGTGCCTGCACTCAAAAAACGACATTTTACCAAGTTAAAATATCTTGAATATAGTCAAATTGAACTAGAAACCAAATATGAGATTATTAAACCTATTTCTTGACTTTTTTTTTAAATTTCATGCTTGAAATAGGCTTGTTCCATTAATATAATTTTGTATAATTTTAAGCATTTACTTCTAAAAAGAAGCAAAATTTTCTGCCAATAGAGTAAGAAGGGTAAAAGCTTGAAATTAGTGACCAATGTCTAAAAATAGATCCACACAACCGCATTTTAAGAATTAGTACGTCCTTAAATAGTGCATTATGATACACAGTACAGACGTACAGTATTATTGTGCACATTTATTGCACTGATTTATTTTGGTTTCCATTAACAGAGTAGTCTAAAAAAGTGATCACTGAAGTGCGCTTTGGCACGTTCTTTGCTGTTGTTTATGAGAATTTAACTGCACTAATAAAACAGCTGAAAAATAGCCCAAAAACACCCTGAATTGGTTTTGCTTTAACTATGGAAAAGTACTACTTTCTTGAATTACTGGTCAACTCGCACAAATCATCTTTTTAAATCACGCACTTAACTGCACTGAGTTGTTTAGTCTAGCTGATGCACTGTTATCTATAAACAAGGACAAAAGGATGTTACAGAACCTAGCTCTAACTTGAAGCTGAATCACTTTCTTTGTCAGTAAATAGTTCACTCTGGTAGGACACAGTGTCTAAGTTTGAAGGTGGAATTAGAAATGATTGGATGATAATATGTTTCATTTGATTTGCATATTTATTAAATACAGACTTAATCTGTTACTTTATGAGTGTGAGTATTGATGACGCTAAACCAGTAACCTGACATGTCCACGTTTGTACACATACCTTCTGGTATCTTGATGGATATGTACATCATTTTAGCAAAATCTTCTATTCATGGTGTATACAGACAGTCCTCATATTTTCTCATAATACAGCTGGTGGTGACGGGGGAAATTTATAGATACATACATACAATCATTAACAAAGAGAAATCACACACGCTGTGTGTGTGTGTGTATGTGTGTGTCATCAGTGCAATCTGGTGGATGTGAGATAATTAAAAATTTCTACTGCTAACTTCAGTGCTTGACTGGTTCGAAACATGCTGAATTTCTCTAATGAATGATGTGTGTCAGTGAAAGAACATCTGGATGAGCCATCTGCAGGACGTGGCGCAGTGATCATGAGAACTGAATGAAGGTGATTGATGCGGGAGTGACATCAGCGAAGGTGTGGGTTAAACAGAGATGAGACCCTGCTGTGGAAGTCACAGAGCTCCAGCTGGCCTCCAGCCTTGCACTCATTCAGCACCAGTGTGAACGAGGATGATGTAATGTTTACTCACTCGGCGAAGATGAAGTGGAATCTTCGGTTTCTAATAAGCGGCAGTTAGAGACATGCAGAATAATGCAGACAAATGAGTGTGCTTTTATAGCATGAGAGCCACAGGGGGTTATTATTACACTGTGTGTGTGTGTCTACTAAATATCAACCACACTGACTCATTTCCTTATCCGACAGTCCTGAACGATCGTTCCTGTGTTTTACATGAGCACTAAAGTTTGAAGGTTTTTGTGCTCTTATTCTGTAGCAAGTTGACAGTGTACTATGATTAATTAGCTTCTTTTCACATGGGTGTGCTGTGAGCTGTTCTGAGTTCCCATCAGTGATATTAAGCGCTGATTTTAAGCAGCAGGTTTTGTCCATTTTAACAGCAAAACTAATGAGAAATGTAAGCAGACTGATAAGGTGCATGTTCGGCACATTGCATCTTTTACTTTCAAAAGGAAGATTTCTCAAATCCGTGTGGTGCATGCAATCTATCTCAGCCGAGTTGAAGTGTGTTTAGCCAACTGTACAACGGTACTCTGGTGTCCTGATGACATCAGTTTTAAACACGGAAATTGCTTATAAGTAAAGTGTAGTACTTCTGGAAACAAAAACCGTAGCTATTTTTTTTGCGCAACAGAAAAGCGTTCGCTCCATTGTAGGGAGATCGCAAGTTCAAATCCTGATGATGCCACAGCCTTGGAGCAAAATTGGCCGTGCTCTCTGGGTGGGAGGGATGGCATACTCTCTCTCCCCTATCAATCACAGAGACACTAGCCAATCATGGGCTTCTGTAAGCTCATGTATGCGGAAGAGGGCGGATAGCACTTTCCTTCAAGTGTCATGTAGCAGGAGCAGCAGCTCGAAAGATGTAGTAGTTGGCTTCCCGTGGCTCGGAGGAAGCATGTGTTAGCCTCCCTGTGTGACCAGATTGAAGAGAAATACAAAAACTGCTACTTAATAATACGCAGATCCTCCAATTTTTTTTAACAAACAACAAGACCCTAGTCCTACCCTCTTGCTTTCTACTGTCACACACGACCGAGCTTCATGAATTCACAGGTCAAAGTTCATCTACATAACGCTGGCACGAAGCAAATGTAACCTTTCCCAGAAACAAATGAGCATCTTTCACATCCACATGAAAAATGATTGGGAAAATCTTGTTGAATGGATTTTGCAAGCATATACTCTCCTGGGCAAAAGAAATGGGCCAAGCCCAAAATGGCAAAATATTAAGCTTTTAATGGTCTTAAGAACAAATCATTGGTAACATAGGAAATTAGCAAGAATGAAACAATTAGATAAAGGAAGTTAGTACGAGAAGCTTTTCCCTTCGATTACTTTAAATATTTAAGCCTTGTGGCTCTTGAAGGGCTGCATCAGGTGTGGCAGATAACCAAATAATGACTAATCTTTTAAGAAAAAGAAAAAACATCCCAGAAGATGTTTTTGGAAAATTTTGTATACCCAGACATGTTTTAGTTTGAATTTTACATCAAACATTTTAATCATTATCATGATTTTACCTTTGCATACAAAAAAACTATAGAAGTGAATTTCCTTGTTCACTGCAGGAAAGTTCACTGCAGCAAAAGTAAACGAGCAAATGGTGGCACAGGAGGTCTCAGGAGTGCATTTGTTTAAATCTCGCAAATTTTCTGACCAATGATTTGTTGTTAAGACCATTAAAAGCTTAATATTTGCCATTTTGGGCTTGGCCCATTTTTTTTTTTTGCCCAGGAGTATAGTGCACATGAGTTAGAGACGTAGTCAATGAAGGTAGCATAGTGATAACTATTCTGCTATTCCAGTGGCTAAACATGTGTTGTAGTGTAGTGGTAAGACTGATATTGTTGGTAAACACTACTGTATAAAAGTGTACAGCACAACGTTTTAATTTTTCCCACCATTGTTTTCATGTTTTACCCCTGCTGTGACAGTCAGTGGTGTGGATTTTTCCAGAAATCTCAGTATTTAAACAGACTGTGACCATTCAGATATTTAGCTAATGCAACCTTGTACTGTACATAATTAGGTCTTGTCACGCCCATTTTGCCACCTGGACACACCACTGGCTGAGCAGCAGTGAAGTTGCGCTGATACTTTAGCCGTTTAGCAGAAGTGTAATGAAGGAGAGCTGAAGCTGCAGTAAAATCAGCACTATTGTCCCGCACACTGATCATTAGACCGGAGGGTGAAGGTGTGATGATCACCTGTATCCTGCTCTGCTCCAGAGCATTCTCCAGCTCCTGCTTGGCAGCTGCAGTCTCCTGCTGATGAGTCTGCCGCAGGTGCTCTATAGCCGAAGCGTGGAGATGATTCAGCTCTGAACGCAGAGACGCTACAGAGAAAGAGAGAGAGAGAGAGATTATTCTTGTGACACGAATCTCTACGTTATATTAAAAATCATCAATCACTGACGTTCTACGCACAAAAGTCAAGTCAAAGAAGTAATTGCTTTTATTCTAACAATAGCAATTTTCTCCCTCGGTCTCGTCTTCTCTGCACTGTACAGTTTCTCATATTTATGGTTACATTTCAGAGAAAATTGGTGCCATTGCCTCATAATTCTTCAGTGTGAAAGTCGCTAGGAAAATCACATTCAGACTCAGAAAACTTTAATTAAACCTGGAGCCATACACCACGAGCGCTCCATTACACTGCAGTTTTAGATGCTGAATTCTTACAAGCAGCTTAGGAAACTTTTAGTGCTAACTCTTAGTTGTGCAATTTTTTTTTTTTTTGTAAATATGGCCACACATTGTTAAAGGTGCCATTTGTCATGTTTAAAAGTGTTTCTAAAACTGTAATAATCATAACATTTCAAAGACACCTTACCAAACTGTGATTTTGCACTGTTCCATTGGAATGGATCTTTCAAGTTTCTCCATTTTCTCCACCCTACATAATTAAATATTCTTCTCTAATGCTGTTGTTATTATTATAATGATTATTAGTAGTTGTGTTAGTTGTAGCACAGCCGGCAGCATCACCACATCATAGCTCCAGGCTTCCGGGTTTGATCCTGAGCACAGGTTACTGTCTGTGTGGAGTTTTGCACGTTCTCCTCATGTCCATGTGGGTTTCCTCTGGGTACTCTAGTTTCCTCCAACTACTCAAAAACATGCTGGTTGAAGGATTGGTGACTTTAAATTGCCCCTAGCTGTGAAAGTGTGTGTGTATGGTGCCCTGCGATGGACTAGCATTCCATTCAGGGTGTATTCCTGCATCACACCCAGTGTTCCTGGGATAAACTCTGGATAACTACAAACTTAACCAGAATAAAGCGGTTACTGATGAATGAATGAATTAGTTGTATGAGTAGTTTTAATAGGTCTATTTAAAATGATCTAAGAGTGCAGAAAATGATGCTCACTGTACTATTTAACAACAATTTTGGTGCGGGGCAGCCCTGAGCTTCATGACATCTTAATTAATATTTGGATTTAGCGATTTAACCCTTTAGCTTATTAGTAATGCCTGTGAATTACTCAATAACTTCACTCATAGAACCCTTAGGGAGTTAAAAATAAAAGATTTCTATGAAGAATCTTAGTGATAGTGTTTCCCTATCAGAATGGGTTCCAAGTAGAACCCTTTTAGCTGGCTAAGAATCCTTATTTATCCTTCAAGAGTCGGTTTTTCTAACAGTGTACACTAAAACTGATAGATATGCAGAGCGGATGATGAGTCCTTGAACTTGTATTGCACACACTACTGTACAAAAAGATTTTTATATTTTGCCCTGTGGTTGTGCTGGAAGAAAATGTGTGCCTTGAAATTTGCCCACCACACCGCTGAGTTCAAATCCACTGTGTCCTCTCAGCAGGGACAAACATGAGATGTCCTGAGATGAGCCTGGACCTCATCACTGTGTGTCTTACCCAGCATGGCTTTCCCCTCGTCCTCCAGCTCGAAGCGTAGCGTCTGCAGCTCCTGCTCCGACTGCTGCTTCAGTGTCTCGATTTTCTGCCTGTGGGCTTCTCTTAGGGACTGCAGCTCCATGTGGTGCTGCTGCCGCAGACGCTCCTCCAACTCCTACACCAACACACACATGGCACAAGCACTTTTTTTAGCCTCCATAAAATAAAGCAAAGTCTATTAAAGCAGAATCTTTTAGCAAACCAGAAATTAGAGATGGACTCTAATGGACTTTCTCCAGTGCCATCAATTAAAGCAGTTCGCAGCCTGGGGATGATCAGTAAGTCTTTGCCAGTTGGAAAAATTACTTTAAAATCAATAACCACTTAAACATATTAGCAACTTATTGTGGATTTTAAATGGCTGTTCCATACAGGTCGTAAATGTGAGCGAAGCAGACATTATGTCGAGCTAATCTGGTTGGTCATGCTACCAACAACGACAGATGCAGAAATCCCTGATGAAATATGAGCGGAGGCAATTACGTCTCTAAATGCATTAGGGAAGCCTGAACTGCTGCATCTGCACTTCGCTGCTGGAAACAGAAGTGAGCAAAGGTGCCTGTTTACTTTCTGAGAGAGTTAGGAAAGAAAACTTCTACAAAGTACCCAGAGATGAGTTTCCCAAAAGCATCACAGCACACAGATGAGTGTTGAAGGGTTGAGCGAGCAGCAGATTGAACTCTCTCTCCCTCTCTCTCTCTCTGCCTCTCTTCAAATGGTCTTCAGTTTGACCAACAGTGAATAATGAAGAGAGATGAGAGAGAAATCAGAGAGGAGTTACATACAGAGGACTGGATGGTTTCAATTAGGGGTGAGAAAAAGATTCAATTCTTAGATCTTGATTTTCTATTTAAACGATTCTGATTTGAATTCTGTGGTATTATTTATATTTTCATTGAAAAGCCAACAATTACAAAAACCCAAAATACCTATTTTTGGCCATAAGTCTAATTGAGTGGTGAAACGTAAAGGCACAGGCTAGTGTGTGCACTATGTGTACACTAAAAACTAGCCAAGACGTATGTGGGGGCGTAGTTTATTGGGTGGATTCTGTATGAGGAAGAGCTAATTAACATGGCACACCTGACACCTATCTGTGCTGTTATATTAACAAACTGTTTGTGTTTCTCTCTATCCCTCTCGTTTGAACAGTGAGCCAAAAAGAAGTAGAGAGCACTGAGCGAGCGGAAAAGCTGCAATATTTTCTGCTAAAACTTTTTGTTTTTCCTTTTTTAATACTGCACTACACGATGAGCTTTTGAGCAAAATAAATACACTTACGAGCAAGCTGACCCTGGTTTCTTGAGCAGTGTGCCACTGGAATTGCTACAGACTAACTCAGACCAGCTCAGTTTTGGATTTGAAGAATGAAGAGGACAAAATGAACTGGTTATGAAGCATGCCATGTGCAGGCTCTGTCATACCAAGATAAAGTATTTTGGGAACACAACCCACGTGAAGTCACATCACACGTTCCCATCTGGAGCTGGAGGAAAAAAACAGTCCTATATAATGGTTCTGTTCCTGCTTAACAGAGAAATCTCGAGCAAGTAGCAAAGCTTGTAGATAATTCAGAAAGGGCAAAGTGAATTAACAAGTCAGTTGTAGGTTTCATTCCTGGGCTTTCGCTCTGAAGCTGAGGTGCAACATTTTACTTTATGCTTTAAAGGTCATAAGTGGTCACACAGTATAAAAAATATTATGTATAGAATTGAGATGTGTCAAGAATCATTTTTTTAATCACATCATGGCACTCTGAATCAAATTAGCATTGAATCCCTACATCCCTATATAAACAAAAATATATAATGGAAAGTATTTTCTATTGGAAAAAACATATTTGCTTATAAATGTAGTGTCATGTGACAGGATTTTCATCACACACCAAGACAAATCAGTGATAAAAGCTGGAGGGTATCAGAGCAGGACAGCTGTACTGAGAAAAACATGTTTTCTAGTTTATTTCCAGAAAATAACGTTAGGTTTGTATTTGATGAAATTACCCTCAGCACCTTGTAGCATCATGTGACCATTAGCTTTGTTCCTGTTCCCTCTCCTTTACGTGTCATTAATTGGGAGATGAGCTGAGTCGAAAAAATGATAAAAATGAGTAGTTTGTAGCTTCTGTCCTTTCTGTTTCTGTCACCCGCATCAGTCAGTAATGGAAACATCAAACTGTAATAAGAGGCTAAACTGTCAAATCTCGCCCTTGCCACTTCCTGTCACAGCTCCCATGAGAATAACACCATGATAGCTTTCATTACTGATTTGTTATTAGACTGTGCCTCCATCAAATTGTTTTTTTTTCCACGTCATTTTCTTTCCTGTTTTTCATGTTGACTGTATTTCCTGCTTTAATCTCACATATGATCCCTTGCAGGACATGCTGTTAAAGGAAAATAATCAACAATAGGGTGGTGTGATATTGCCAGACTCAAAGCGGAGTTACTGTTACCACCCCTAAGTTGATTATTTTCCAATAACAGCATGTTTTTGAGGGTTTTACTCCTCTTATACCACAGCAATTTTCCAATGCTAACAATTTTTATTTATTACACAATCACATCATAATTTTTATCTGTTTATAGTTACATTTAAGTGAAGTTAGTTCCTGTTATCATCTGTATAATTTTAAGAGTCATTCCCTCATCAGCCCCTTTTTTTCTCTCTCGACTTGCTGAAGCTTTTTTGTCTCATGTCTGAAATCTTAAGTTACACCTTTAGCTTTGACAAAGGTTCTCCTTCCAAAAAACAAACAAACAAACAAAAAAAAACTTCACCATACAAATGATTATGTCTTTCTTGGTTAATAGCAAAAAAAAAAAAAAAAAAGTTTATTATTAGACATACATTATGCAGCACATCCACCATAGAAGTGAATTAGCTGTTACTATAGAAACTTTTTAGAACAAGCACATTTATATAAAACTGTGATTTGATTTACAGCTGGAACTACTGTCAGAGCTGCCGACCAATCAGAATCGAGAATTTAACAGTGCTTCAACAGTGCTGTGGTATAACCATGACCCTGCTTTAGACTGCATTAACTAAACTATATACATACACCTAATTTTTGTGAATTATATAAAATTCTTGTAATTCTTTTCATTTTTTTAAGGCAAAAAGCTTTGCAGGAAGTAACATCATTAAGTTAAATCATTTTCACCTCAAAAACTCAATTTGATGGAAACAAGCCTTCAGTTGTAACTTTTTTCTTTCATTTTAAAACCAATTTATTTTATTGCTTGCATTATGCACATAAAGCCAACTGAGGCTTGAAACTGAACCTGAGCGTTGAAATGTTTAGTAGCTTATTTAAACTGGTTTATTTATGTTTAAATATTCATTCATCTTCAATAATCAGGATCAGGATCAAACCCCAGACTCTAGAGCTACAACACTTGCCTCCTCATGTTAAATATATGATATAAAATCTGTGCTTAAACCCAAACAGGACATGCAGCCGTAAGCTCTGTCTCTGCAGGAATACTTGTCAGACTGAAAAGGTCAGTCCATGTCAGTCATTCAGACAGCTATCAGGAGACATGCCCCAGCCAATCTATTGGACATGTACACAAACCAGTACACACACACAAAAATCCTCTACACACTCTCCCTCACAAAGACAACAACCTCAGAAAGAGCAAAGCACCCAGGAGGGCTGTGCCCCTGCTTTCAGCCTGACTGACAAGATTCCCAAACCACCTCTCTCTCATATTCACACACAGCTGCATCCAAGACACCTCTGAATTCTCAGCACATTCAGTACAAACACTGTAGCAACCTTCCCATAAGACAGGATCCCATTTGCACCTCCACAAGTGCTACTAGTGTGGTAACACATCTATATACGAATAGGCTCTGAGGTCTAGCTACCCCTACTCTGGAGATGCTACACACTGGCAGTGAATAAATAGCGTATGGCTCGCATACATCATGTTCCAGCACTGAATGAATTACACTCAGTGAGAAAGCGTGTATATATATATATATATATATATGTAATATATATACCATTCATACTACAACTGTAATGACAGACAAATCACTATAAACTCATCAGGATCTCCATGACAGATTTGTGGGATTTTGGTTTGAATAGGGAACTGGATAAATCAACTAATATTAGTACATCTGTAAATGCCAAAAGCAAAAATGATCCAATCAGGTTGGATCCAATCATGGTGTCTAGATGAAAAAGAAAAAAAAAGCAAGCACTAGGTAGGACCTTCAGGAGTATAGACAGAAGGCCTTACTAGGCATCGACAAAGAAGATTATTCATCTGGGCTTCTTTCTTTCTTTTTCTTTCTTTCTTTCTTTCTTTCTTTCTATTTATCTATATTCATAGTCGCCTGATGAAAGGCAAGGAAGAAATGAAAGGAAAGGAAAGCAAAAAGAAACTCTCTATTGACTTTTGCAAAACAAAGATTTTTATTTTGTATGTATATATTTAAACAAAATGTGTTTCGTGGAAAAGAGAGGAAAAAGAAACTCGCTATTGATTTTTGCACAACAAAGGTTCTTATTTGGAATGTATATATTCTTTGTAGCCAGACTCAGACAATACGTTTTGTATGTGATGTGAAGAGAAAACACTGCGGCTCACTGCCAAACGTTAGCCAACAAATTGCTGACTTTTTGTCAAGCGTGCAAACACGATGTACGACCTTAGACACTTTCTTAGAAAAGAATAATGACCATGTTTTACACTACAATAAACTTTTATAAACCTGTTTGTGTCTGTATTAATGCAATTAACTACTTAACTTGCTTGCCATACATTATTGCATTATTTTAGCTGCCATTGTTTTAGCTTAGTTAGATTTCCGGCCAACAAAACCATTTGATAAGTGGGAGCACTATGTGGGAAAGTAATCAACCCATTTGTGTGGAAGTTGGAGACAGGTCACTGATGTGAGCATGAGTGCATCCTAACTGCTAGCTGGCCTTGATTTACACAATCACACATTTTACTTACACTCATTAATCACTTACAGTCTGAGATGAGAGCATGAGCTGTGAGATTCTCTGAGGTTCAATAGGCCAATGAGGCAGTTAGCCCTGTTAACATATGTCAATTAAAACAGAAATGAAATGCTTCAATGCCAGAGGGAGTCTCTCTGGATTTGTGTGGTTTTTGCTGTTCATGGAGAAAACTGGAAATAATCAGAAGTCAATCAGTGTCACACGTAGCATATCAGCCACAGGTAATTGCTTTAAGACTACACGGACCCCCTAAAATTTTATTAAAATGCAGCAATGAAATATTTATCATTGTGTCTATGTTATTCATCAGTCTTGGTGAAATTCTATATTTTAGTGAATCAAAATATCAAATATCTCACTCCAGTATTGTGCTGTTCATTCATTTGAAAACGTAAACTTTTCGGTGGACAGGACAGTCTGTGTGAAAATGTCCATCGAAGCCCACTGAGCTGGGAGTCAGTGAGTCAAGCCAAGCTGCCACTGTTGGGCCCTTGAGCAAGGCCCTTAGCCCTATCTGCTCTAGGGGTGCAGTTTCATGGCTGACCCTGCGCTCTGATTGGTATGCGGAAAAAGAATTTCACTGTGCTGTAATGTATATGTGACAAATAAAGGCTTCTTCTTCTAACAAATGAGTGTATACTGAGAAAACAGGACACATAATAGGGTTGTGTTTATGTCCACTATCCTTATTTTTCTCTTTTCCATCCAAGCAGGATCATATGTTCTCTTCTGGCTCCCCGCCCAATGTGGGCAGAGAAAATAACAGCTCTCTCTGGTGTAGCTGGTGGGAAGTATGCATGGTCTTTCCGGATAAATCAAAGAAAAGTAGAGGTAGTTTTCCATCATCAGCAAAAAATGCTACAAGCATGTTTGGTGAGGTTTTTTTTTTTTGTAGTTGGTGGAGTAAAAAGAAATCTGCAGTGGGGAAAATGATATGCTTATTTTGCCTGGGAAGACACTACTTTACGGGAAATGAGGCAACCCTCCTGCTACCACTCCAGTATTAGAAGATTTCCTCTATGTCACAAAGAAATCTATCAGGAGTCCATCTGAACATGATGAGGAAAAAAAAAAAAAAAAAAAGTGCTGCTTTTCACTTCCTTTACCACTACAACAAAAGGAGAGGGAGCCCACCCCTCTTACTTATTAAAAAGCAGTGAATAAATCAACAGCACATTGTCCTCTCTAACCAGAGTGCCTGCTTAGCCATGCTGGTGCTGGGCTTCAGAGCGGTAAGGTGTAAAAACGAGCCTTGCTGATGGATGTCTCCCCAGCACAACAGAGACACTCATACTGAATAATGAAAGAACAGATGGAAAAGGACCCTCATTTTAACAGCCCTAAGCTAGGTAGAACTTTACAGAGACTGCATTGGGGTCGATTCACTCCATTTGGAGTGCTGAAACTCTATAGCATGATACTGAATCCCACCAATGCCACTTCTTTTTTCACTTTCAATCTTGTTAAATATTAATAACCGCTGTTTAAAGTGTTGATGGGTAATAAATAGTTGTTTAACCTGCGGTTCAGGTTTATATGAAAGCTAAAGCTGTTGTTTGCTTGGTCTGCAGACTGCTGGAAAAGGTACAAGCCATAAGATAAGCTGTAAAACCAAGACCACGAGATTATTAAATTTCCCAACTGTAATGAAATCGTGCCAGCATGATGTCTGAGTTTAACCTAACCACCGAGGCCTTTTGCCAATATAAACTGTGAATTGTAGTCTTCGCTGTCAGCAGTGCAGGGCAAAGCATTGATTATACAAAGGTGATTAGACATAGAGGGCTGTGTATTGCATTTAATCTCATTTAATGTGAAAGTCTGAGGAAACGTGCCATCCAAATAAACTCCATTTTCTACCACGATTTCACTTTATAACCCAGAGCAATCCAATTCACACAAATCAACCTCTAGGTTATCAGTCACTAGGAATTTGGACTTGTGTGGACTCCTTATGCGGTACTTTCTTTAATTGACTGTATAACCAAGAATCTTTTGCATGAGCTCTTTTTTTTAATTGATCTCAGCTTTTTCAGACTAAGAAGGTTAATTTTATTACACTTTATCTTAGTGAGTTAGAAGCAAATGGCAGTCGTACACACACACTCTGCCCAAAGAGTTTATATAAATGGCTTATTGTCTCAGGAATTGCTCCTAACTACATGTGTCCCTCAGGGTTCTGTCTTATCACCTCTTCTGTTTCCATTCTGTGAGGATGTGAAGAACCAGAGCAGCACTTCTGAGCTGTTTCAATATGCAGATAACATGCTGGACCAGATAGGGACCATTCAGAACTCTTTCCAGTCCAGTCCAGTGCACAGGAAGTTAATGCTACTAAAACAAAAGATTTTTATGCCAGCCTGACAGTATTATATGGTCAAGCTTTGGATGTTGTAGAGAGTTGTATAGATCCTGGATCATACTGTATATAGATTGTAAATGACATTTTAGCATCATCATCATTTGTAAATGCAGTGGATATAAAAAGTCTAAACACCCCTGTTAAAATTTTTGTGATGTAAAAAAATGAAACCAAGATAAATCATGTCAGAACTTTTTCCACTCTCAATGTGAAATTACAGTGTATAAAAATTAAGTGGAAAAAAAAAATCAGAAACATTTTAGGGAAAAATAGGAAAAATAAAAAACTTACAAAAACCTGGTTGCATAAAGTGTGTACACCCTTTTATAATTGGGGATGTGGCTGTGTTCAGAACGAACCAATCACATTCAATCTCATGTTCAAAAGTAATTATCATACAGCTGTCATAGATGAAATTATTCTGATTAACCCCAAATAAAGATCAGCTGTTTCTATAGGTCTTTCTTCACATCTTTTTGGTTTCATCTGACTTCTGAAGCCATGGTCTGCAAAGAGCTTACAAAGCCTGTACAGGGTCCCACTGACAAAAGGTATTGATCAGGAGAGAGGTATAAAAAATTTCCAAAACACTAGATGTACCATGGGACACCATGAAGGCCATCATCAACAAGTGGAGAAAACAGAGCACCACAGTCACATCGCCAAGGACAGGACGTCCCTGATGTGACCGATTCCAAAAGACATAATAATTCCATAGTTCCAAAAGGTATGTTTGGGAAAAAAAAAAAAACCACATCACCAAAAGAACACCATACCCATGGTGAAGCATGGTGGTGGCAGCATCATGCGTTAGGGCTGCTTTTCTTCAGCCAGAACTGCGGGTTTTGTCACAGTGGAGGGAATCATGAATAGCTATAAATACCAGTCGATGTTAGTGCAAAAACATTCAGGTGTCTGTTACTAAGCTGAAGATGAAAAGGAATTTCCCCTTTTAGCATGATAATGACCCAAAGCACACATCCAAATCAACAAAGGAATGGCTTAACCAAAATAAGATCAATGTTTTTGAATGGCCTAGCCAGAGCCCAGACCTGAATCCAACTAAAAATCTGTGGGATGACCTGAAGCAGGCTGTGCACAGGAGATGCTCTTATAATTTGATGGATCTAAAATGTTTTTGCAAGAAAGAGTGAGAAAATATTGCCAAGTCAAGATGTGCCATGCTGATAGACTCTTAGCCAAAAAGACTGAGTGGTGTAATATAATCAAAAGGTACTTCAACAAAGTATTAGTTTAGGGGTGTACATACTTACACAACCAGGTTATTGTAAGTTTTTTATTTTTCCTATTTTTTTCCTAAAAGGTTTCTGATTGTTTTTCACTTAATTTTTATATGTTGTAATTTCACATTGAGGGTGGAAAAAGTTCTGACATCATTTACCTTGGTTTTTTTTTTTTTTTTTTTTTTTACATAAACCTGCCATTTTAACAGGGGTGTGTAGACTTTTTATATCCACTGTATGAATGACATCTATTAAAGATGACCTATAAAGGGTGCATCATTTATTATGGCAGCTTGGACATGAAGAGTAAAAAGTAAAATCTTCAGAAGATTGCAATTGGAAGGCAAGGTCAGTGGGAAGAAAGAGGCAGAGTGAAATTTTTAGCGGCCAACCTGTCTCATCCACTTACCAGTTTAAAATGCTTCCCTTTGGGGGACAATTCAGGAAATTATCCAATAAAAACATCCATAAAGGTATTTTATCGCTTATGCTATAAAACCTCTAAATGAAAATATGTAAAGCCCCAACGTCTTATTCAGTTCACAATGTGTCTGTGGTGAATGTTAACCTTTTTTGCTTGTCACATTTTATGTGTGTTTTATCTTTTCTTTAAATATTTTTGTGTGTCTGATGTTTCATGGTGGGGCTAATTGGGTCTGTTTAACACTAGCTATTCCAGAGGTGTTACATCAAGGTTTTCAGACATCTGGGTAGTTCTGAAATGTCTAGTAGTAGTAGGTCATAGCTACTGGATTTGTGGTATAATCTTGAAGACATTCCATCTGAAAGTGACACCTGGCTCTGGTTAATCGTTCCCTGCCTGAATGAGAACTCACATCACCAAGAAACATTGGGGTCAGGTAATACATGACTACGCCTCAGAACCAATGACAGCGAGCAGTCAATTGTTGCTAAGCTAAGCACTCAGTTGTCGCTAAAGCTCTTTGCCCAGAGAAATAAGCTGGAACTGCACTGAACCAGGCTGGATTACCAACAGATCTTCCCCCTTCACTGATCCACTGGTTGAGAAGAACAAGATCATCATGGGAGGCTGGAGACTGGAGTTTTCAATAGGTGCGTCCAAAGTCAGTTGTCCTATAAGTCAGGCAGTGCTTCAATATCTATGAAGGTAGGTAGCTGTAGTTGGTTGCATACCAGGAGCTGGGCACTGAACATTTTAGGTAATCCTAGGGCATTAGACAAATGCAGGTTTTGTAAGATAGGTATTCGTGTAGGAGCTAACGATACACGCCTTCATCAGTCAGAGGTAACTAAGCGTAAAAAAAAGTGTATAGGTATGTAAATTAGCAAACATGATATCCAATGCTCTAATACGCTCTGGCCACATCCCAATATGGCATAGTAATGTAATTTAGTTTAATGTTCGTTGAACTATTGGATATCCAAGTGGTACTCCAAAAACAATGGTAGCTTTAAAAATAACTGCACTACATTTGAGGCCAAATCTGGCCTTTCAGGGTGGGACGGTATCCATCCCACTTTGGAAGATGCTGCTCTCCTTTCTTGTACCCTAGCAAATTCCTGAATTTCTCTAGTCTGAAATGATCTCTGATTGCTACCTTGTTTCAAAAATGTGTCTTAGACATAATGTATGCACTTAAATGTACAATCACATCAGCATGTTAGCTATCTTCATTAAAAATGTCTATTGTTAAAATCACTATACGAATAAAAAATCAAACGAAATAATTCTTATTTCCCAGCCTAATCAAATCCTATATAGACAGGGCAGGACAGGACAGAGTGGGACAGATGGGAGGGACAGAGTGCCAGAGAGCTGGTTAAGAGCTCAGTTCCATAGAGTGAGGAGCAGGTAGAGACACAGGGTGATAATAAATATGATGATTAAAAATGAGAGAGACCTTGAGGTCATGCTGACGCGCCTCCTGCAGGTCGTGGATGGCGCAGCAGTGGGCCTCGCGCAGACGTTCCTCCCTTCGCTGGTGCTCCAACTCCAGCTCCTGCAGCTGCTGGCCCAGGTGCTCTCGCTCCTGATTAAACTGAGCCTGCAGCTGCTGCAGAGAATGTTGTGACTGCGACAGTTGCATCTCCAGACTCTGCTTCAACAGAGAAATCTGCACCGACAGAGAGAGAGAGAGAGAGAGAGAGAGAGGGAGAGAGAGAGAGAGAGAGAGAGAGAGGGACAGAGCGAGCAAACCATTATCAGTACAATGTGAAAACAACATAGCAGAGACCTACAATCTGTCAAATATGTCCTAGGGATAAAGAGAATGCAATGAGAAGAAGCAATAAAAAAGCACTTGTAGGCTTGTAGGGGTACATTTATTCCTCTGGAGCATCCGTTAGCTTCACACCAGAGATAATCAGTGATTGTGAGGATGTTACTTGTCCTTTTTTTGTGAGAATCATAACCACAATCTTCTCTCGCTTCTGTGAGATTTGGCTTGCTTTGTCTGTTTTATAAACAGCTCCCTGGACATGGTCCAACAAACGTAAAAGAGACTGCGGTAAGTAAAAAGATTCAAAGTTTGTTATAAATAAGTAGGGTATTAATAAAATGACAAATAGTGACAAATAAGGCTAAACACTTCCCGTCATTACAATGTGGAGCTAGAGCTAGGAGAATAGCAACCTTCTGTCTTCTTATAGAAAAAATCAAAGTTCAAATGTATAAAGAGATCAGTTCATTGCCAAGGGATCAGATTCCTATAAATGGACAGTCTGCGCCTCCATGTTCTATTCCAACATGTTGTGTGTGTGTCTGTGTGTGAGTGTGTGTCTAAGCTGCCATGTGGTTGCCAGTCTTGCCTCAGAGATGAGGTGAGAATGAGGGATCGACAGCAGACAGTCTCTCTTTACACCAGTCAATATCAGTGGAGGAGGCAGGCAGAAGGCAGAGGATCTGCAATTACTGAGGCTCACTGAGCAGCCTGCTAGTATCATTAGCATAGTCTCTCACTGCTGAGAGTGAGCAGCCTGCTAGCCTGACATGCAAACACTGACAAGTCATCAAACCGGCCCACATCATACCCCTCACAAGAGGTGCAAAATATTTGGGTCAACACAAGGAACCTACCATAACCCCAGCTGATGATTCCAGATTAAGTATACTACCCCTACTTTCAGACTAGCAAGCTGCTCATTTTGCTTGCCGTTTGGTCTTATGGGTGTGTCTTGCGTCCGCTAATGGTGTTGCTTGTAGGCTTTGCCTGTTCTGGCTTTTTAAATTTTGACAAGGAGAAACTTTCACTCAGCTTTCATTCAGCCGCTCAATGCAAGACACACAGTGTATAAATAGGTCATGCACACAGGTGTAATCACTTATTCATTACCCATTTATTCTCTGCGACTTCTCCTCCCATTCACAGCCAATGCTTGACCATGTCCCTGCTGCCACAGTTATCTATATTGTAGTTAAACCTAGGAAAATATGGCTTTTTATTCCATTTCTGAGCACCAAATGTGGTTGAATGGGAGATGAATGTGGAATTCATAAGAGAGGAGGTTTCCAGGACCACTGAGCAACGTGTGCCATAGGATTGGTCCAAGGAATTTACTGGAGCCAATCATTTGCATTTGTCAGTTTACTGTGTTATATTTAATTTGCATATTTGCTTGTTGCTCTGTTTCTGTATCGCTTACTGCTGTTGCTGGAATTGCAGCTCTGTGTTCCGCAGTCATAGAAAATAAAAGTTACCTGTTGCTTGCTGTTGTAAACTTCGTGTAAGGTTACAACTTTGCTGTAAAACTATGATCTATGTGCATGGCTGACTATTTCATACAGCTCAATTCCATTTCATCATCCACACACGGCCTTACTGTTGATTAGATGTCCTTCTGCAGTGTGGCCTGAAACTGAGCCTCTCAGCAGACAGCGTGAATAAATCTTGGATGCCTGGTGTGTGTGTGTGTGTTTGTGTGTGTGTGTGTGTGTGTGTGTGTAAGCCTTATGTCCTTCACCTGCTCCAGCAAGTCCTCCACTTTCCTCTGCCAGCTCTCTCGCGCACTGCCCAGCTCCTGCTCTTTGGCCTGAGCAAGCTGTGTGAGTGCTGCCCTCTTGTCCTCCTCATGTTCCTCTCGCAGCTCCTCGCGCAGCTTCTTACACTCCTGCCTACACACACACACACACACATACACACACACACACAAATATGAACACTCCAGTATGTAGTTACACATTTACTTGCAGCTTTGTTACATTTTAAAAAGGAGTTTAGATTATTTGGAATTATAGCTAAATCCAATAGCAGATGTTATGAACTAAACATATTAGTCCTAATATTTAACTATGCTGTATAAGGCCAAACCTCCATCATGGATCACATGGATACAGACCATTTACACTATAGACAACATATATATTAGTGAGAGGAATAAGCCCTAATCACTTATTTCAATGTATAAGACTAATATATTTTTTCTCTCCCAATATTATATTTATTTTCACATTAAAAGTGCTTTATAAATATTTCTGGAAGATATTCATCAGGAGGTGATTGACATCTAGAATGGACAGCGTTAGGCACAGAGAGGCGCCAGAGAACTTTTGCATCATTAGACGATATATGCCATAGTTTACTATCAGTGACTGTGTAAAGTTTAACGGTGAAAAATGTAACTTAAAAGTGCAGGCTGTTGCATTCATGTACAGTAATTCTGTCTCATCCTGCTGTATTACAATGATTATATAATGGATCTTCATCGACATTTGGATCAATGTACGGCTGCTGTTTCTAGCAGATGTTTCACCTGTGGCTTGCTTGTACTGTGTAGTTCCAGTTATTACTGTACTAGTGTTTATCTCACAGCATTGTGACTACTGTAGGCAGGGCATGTAGATCTGTGTGTGAGGAGTATGCTTGTGTTCTGTGGATATATGGTGGAAAATTATTTACTAGTACACAAGATTAATGAGGTGAGACAGTAAAGCCAATTTAGGGTGTTTAAATGTTTAAATATTGTAAGTATTATGAAAAGAGTTTGTATATTTTTTACAGTGTGTGTCCATCTTGCAAAACACACAAATGTATAACGGACAAACACTGTTGATTTCAAATCAATGTGAAGCTAAGTAAGTATGCTTACGTACATATAAACTGTCACTTTTAGTAGGCACTATGTGTTCTTCCAGCATGAGGAGAGGGTGCGTGGGCATAATAAAGCCACACTGGCCCACCTCAGTCTTTACTGTATGCATTGGCTCCAATTTTCTTCTTCCGCACAAATGCAAACATTACAGCGCTTTTTATTTGGGCTTCTTTAAATTTTTGGCTTTACAACAGTACAATGGACACCAGTGGAGCTCCATGATGTCCACCATATATACAGTGATTGGTATTGGGGCACCCAAGCTGCCCAAATACAGCATCACAGACAGGGACCTGTACAGCACCATAGCCAACACAAGAAGCATGTCTTGCTGGATCTGTCCAACAGCTTGAGCTGGCAGCAGAGAGACAGAGGACAAAAAAATAAGTGGTCTCTCTAACTTTAGCTTTGCATAAGTCTGAGTGTCCGTGATCATGCTGTCACCACACTACAACTCTTAGCATTGACTTCCTTTTGTAATGCGCCATATTATATAGTATACTATATACTATATTATATGAAGGCAAGATTTATTTCATTTAATTTAATTGATTACCAATTACCAATTGAATGGATTACCAATCCATTGCCCTCATATCTAATTTGAAAGGGTGATACTGTGGATCTGCATGAGCTGTTACATGAGCAAACAGATGGACAGAATGATGAGAGATGAGAGAAATCAGCACCACTGTGCATTTATAATAAAAGCCACCTTCTGCTCCTGCACTGTGGAGCCTGCAGTTGATCATTAAAGGCTGGTAATGGAGGCAGACGTGCCCTGGGCCCTCTAGAGCGCTGCCATGTGACTACAGGTGAAATAAACATCCCCGAGGAGGTTAATTGCCATGTGACATAATAGCAGGACACCAGGGATTCTGGTTTGTAACGCAGTCTGAAAATACCACCAAACTACTTTATGGCCAGTTGAATCCCAGCGCACCATGGTGGTCGTTTAGTGGTGAAATTTTCTTAATTGCTAGCTGACTGAAAATGGTGGGTTAAATGAGAGCATGGACAACTCACTGGGGCTCTGAAAGCGCTGCAGCAGTGGTGTGTGGGTGTAGACGTGGTGACAAGGGAGGGAAGGTGCTTATCAGAGAGATTTCTCTCAGGAATACACTGTGAAACAAAAAGTCATTACTGTGGACTCCAGATCTCACACTCAGAGCCGAGCAGGTGGTTTGTGCGCTACCTTAAAGCAGCACAACACACACAGCAGCCCATCACACAAAGGATTTGGTGGTTTCTAGTGCGTGAAAAACACTACCCTGTAAATGTAAACATACTGGTTGATGTACCAAGACCAGGACATGTCTTTATTAATGTTGGCTAACTTTAGATCACTTATATTTAGCTTGTGGTTATTAATTTTTCTTCAAAAAAGTAATTGTTGAACTATATTTGGGCATGCAATGTGAATGGATGCAAGTGCATACGGACAATGGAAAGATGCCTTTCGTCTGATTGGTCACCGCTACACGGCTGCTGCTTGTAATTTAATATAGTGCATAAAGTTAAAAACCAGCGCAATTTTTCTTGCTGCACTGACACAGCAGTTCTCACTGCTCGCTATCCCACAATCCCTTGCACTTTTTTTTTCCTACTTCCCATTGGAAATGAATGGGATTGTAATAGCTTAGTTTTCTGATCCACTATAGACAGTTGAAAAAATATTCACGTCACTATTCACGTGATTCACTGACCCTCAATCACGAGAGACCAAACTGATGATGTCGCTTTTTAGTCCATCTCCTGTCTAATCATTAATAAGTGGAGGGAATTAAAAGCGCTTACTGTGATTTAAAGACATACCCGCTTAAAGATGCTTACATTAGTAAATTGGCTGTGTAATTGTGATCAATAATCTTGATTTCAGTATGGACCAAAATAATCGTTCTCATCAATTGACTCATTATCATCCAGCCCAATGAGACATGAGAGCTTGCACTGTTCACTTCTTCACTTCTGTTATTTACTTTAATCATTTCCTGAGGAAGAAAACAAAAGAAGAAAGGAGCTAAAGTAAATAAAGACCATTTGGAATAAAACCAGGACTCGTGAAGGATGATGGTGCAGGGCAGGATTAGACCCGTGCTTAGAAGAGATGTAGCGATTTCTCAGCAAATCCTACTATAGTGTATTAAGACTTTAAAGGATTTGGAAAGCTAATTCACAACTTTTTTTTTTTTTTTTTACTGTGCATGAATAAGTTTCCCATCAGTAGTAGGCTCTTAACTGCCCTATTATAGCACTGGGTCATTGAGATTCAAAAGTTTATTCACCATTTGACATTCCTTACAGCCTGTAAGGTTTCGAGGCTCCCACATCTCAATCCCATGCTCTCTTCAGCTCATTAGCGGCTCATCGCCTGAGCATTAATGAGCTCCACCACAGATCCTGACACATTCGGTCAAAAATGTACTGCCCAAATTTCTTGCAAAAATCCTAGCAGTGGCGATGTCTATACACTGTATACACGCCACACTATTATTTCAGGATAACTCAGGATTAAAACCTGAGGCCACACTAAACTCAAAAACTAGAACACTGTGTTCAATTATTATTCCTCAGACCCAGGAGGTTTCACTCAGAACCTTGACACATGGCCCCTGAATATTATCGATCTATAAGACAGCGCTGTGATTTCTTGAGAGGTTTATAAATATATAAACATTTGAGTTTCAGCCACAAGTTTAGTTTCGCTCGGCTGTAGTGGTTGCTGTAAACTGCACACACCGTCCCATAACACAAAATTATTAAACAGGCCAGTCTGTTAAACTCTTAAAAACTTCTGCACACATCCCCAACTATAGTAGATGTCACCCACGGGGGGTGGGGTTACTAATTACTAGCAGATTACATGTACATATCTATCATGTTTTTCTTCACAGTTGCCCAAAGGAAAAGAAGGTTCAGGAGGCTGTTAATATAACAGTCACCAGCTAGCTATTTATTTATTTATTTATTTATTTTTACTTCATTCATCCATCAACCAGAGAACAAAAAACTCTACTTCCTATAGACTTTCACAAAAGAAAACCTTTCATTTCAACTGTAAAAAACAATACACCACCAGGGAGATGTGATACAGCCTGATGTGAAGTAGCATTATTATCCTTTTATTATATAATTATTATTAAGTGTTATTCCACTTATACCATTGCAATTTTCCAACAATTATAATGTATAATTTATTAATGAAGGAATGCAGGTGCACTTTTTAACATTTATAGTCAGTTATAGTTAGCTATACATAGGAACGTCCTCGATACAAGTCAGTTCCTATTATCACTTATGTTACAGCAGCTATAAATAGTAGTTCCCTCTCCTTTTCTCTCTCTGTCCTGCTCTCAAAAAAACAGAGCTTGTCATTTTACAGAGAAACCAGAAAGCATAAACTCTGTACACTCTGTAAAGTGTAAGAGTTTCTGTGCCAGGAAACTTTACAAAGCACCATAACTGTTACAAAGCGCTGAAACTCTAGGCTCCTTCCATAAATGATACATGAACGTTTGCTAACAAAAAAACTTTACCATATCAACGATAACAGGTTTTTCTTTCTTAAATAATAATTTGTTTTTAAAAGTCTGTTTATTATTAGCCTTATATCATGTGCAGTGTCTGCCATACAAGTCCCTTTGTATGATCTGTTACTATCGAAAAAATAACATATTAGAACAAGCGCATTCATATAAACCTGGTGCTCATGTTACAGCTGGAAATACTGTCCAAGCTGCTGTTGTACAAAAATAATGCACACCTTCTGACCAATCAGATTCGAGAATTCAAACCTGCTGTGGTATACTTTTGTTTAATAGCAACACACTCCAATTGACTCATACATCAAGCACCTCGACTCTACAAACGTGAAATGAGGACATGGCGTGGCTGTTTTTATTATGAAGTATTTTTACTAGGCATGTTAATTAGCTTGAACATTGCTAGACGAACTTTCACAAATGCAAAGGGAAACTGTGACTAAACTGAGGAGAATACAGTACAGTGCAGTGCAAAAAGTGTTATATAACTCTAACGCTAGCAAACACGCAGCCACTTTGCGATTAAACATTAGCGAAAATGAAGACCTCGTCATCGCTCATAGTCTAAATGTTAGCCAAAGACATTATCAGGAGAGGATAAATACTGCAGCTACATGAAGTCGTCCCTCAGAAGGATTCAAGTACTCACTTATTTTCTTTTAATTCACTTTATTATAATGTCAGTTAAATTATGAATTAAACGTCAGAATTAAATTATGTTACTACTTTTTAAATTGGACTGGGCAAATAGCCGGTGATCTAGCGAATGAATTTATTATTTATTCACCTCGGTCATGTGAAAACATGTCATATATAAAGCAAGTAAGGACTTGCTACTTCAAAGTAGTAAAGCAAGCACCCTACTGTGAACAGCTACACACACTCACACACAGTCACTCTCTTTGACACACACACACGTAAACCTACACAGCCACCTACCTGAGTGTTTCGGTCCATTTCAGCTCCAGCTCCAGGGCCATTTTGTCCATTTTGAGCTTCTCATCCTCTTTAGTGGAGATGAGTTTGGCATTGTGTTGTTGCTTCTGAGTTTCCATCTCTCCCTGTTGAGAGCAATACAGAGTGAAGAAGTGGTGAGGAGCTGAAAAAAAGAACTTTATAAACCCTGTTCACAACCGTCAATCATCACAGAACACACACACACACACGTCTTTGCTTTTTTTGTGATTATGAGGACATTTGGTCTTTTTTGGTTCTCACAAATGGCTAAGTATCTACAGACACACACAAACAGAAGCACGTGCATATACAAAAACACACGCACATACGCACACACACACACACACACACACACACACACGTAAACCCCCACTCTTTTAGTTTTTCAAATAAAGGCTGTAAAAATACAGTATTTTTTTGCAAGGACCAGATGACAAATGGTTAAATACACACAAACTGTTAAATATGCACACGTGCACACAGATACAGACACACACACACACACATTGCCTCTTTTAGTTTTTCAAATAAAAGTTGTAAAAAACAATTTCTTGTGAGGACCAGGTGACTGTGATGACATTTCGTCTGATTAGGTCCTCACAAAGGGCAAAATGCATGTCCATACACACACACACACAAACACACACACACACACACACACACACACAGACAGCCATCTTTTGGATAAAAGCTGTAAAAACCTATATATATTTTGTGAGGAATGGATGATTATGAAGTGCTAAGTACATGTAAACAGACAGACAGACAGACAGGCACAAACACGCACATGCACACACATGCACGCACACACATGCGCACACACACACACACACACACACACAAACACAAAGCCATCTTTTGGAGAGAAGCTGTAAAAACACAGTATTTTTTGTGAGGACCGGATGACTGTGAGGACATTTGGTCTTTTTAGGTCCTCATAAAAACATAAAGACATGCACACACACACACAAAAACACACACACAGCACTATACAAGGTCAGAGAGAGAGCATGTTCTGCCGGTCAAGGGAATGAAAAGTTTCAGTGTCAGAGTCTTGCTCTAATGAAGTGTCAGTATCACTGCTCCTCATTGGTGCCCAAAACGCTGAGATCCATAATTCATCACAGCACCTGTCACACGTCCCACTCCACTGATCTCATTACAGATGTCATCAGCATCACTATTCATGGGGAAATGAGGACATGACTGACAGCCAGACTACACTTCAGAGCAGATATTAACGCACCCCGCCCTTAACCTTGGCCGTGAATGACTTTTCCTCTCTTTCTCTGCGCTGTAAAAGGTCTGTCCAAACAACACCAAAGTTACTGGATGAAAAAATCCATATGGGCGTGTTTTTTAATATCGCAGAAAGCACTAACAAATAAAACAGGAACGTCTCTACACTTTTACACTCATTAAAAATGCACAAATATGTCACCATGTCCTTGAGTATGCCAAAAAAATCACTAACATTAGCTAACATTAGCCAGCTGGATAGCTAACTGCTAGTAAATAGCCTGCATGTGTTACAGGTAGATCAGAATTCGATTTCGATTTGCATCATCATTTTCTCAGTGATTTATTTAAAAGTAGACAAGCCTTGGGATATAATGTAATAATTGAATGATTTTTATTCATCACTAACATTAACTAGGTAGTTAGTTAATTTAGTATGCAGCATCTGTGGCTAGAACTTTCTGTGTACAAGGTCATCCCGTAATCTCGGACATGATTGGTCCAAAAGATTAACTGAGCTCATACTTAACACTTCCAGAATAAATTTTATACAAAAGTATTTAGAAAGTCTCTGATAAAAAAAATTATAATTATTATAATAATTAATATGTGATCTTCAGTGGAGTCCAAGATTTCTTTTAATTTAAAAGTTAATTTTTTTTAGTTTAAGTTTCTTTCATTAACAGAGCAGTTGTTCTATTTAATGGTTTCCTACATTACCCACAATGCAGTTTGACTACCCACTGATACTGCTGCAGTGGGAATTAGCCCTCACTTTATCTCTACCTAAAGAGAGTGATGCAGCGGCACTTTAGTCCTTTAGTTTGTCCAGCTCTCTCACCTCGTCGTCTATACACTCTTCTCTAACAGATCGGCTTCCAGAGCTTTAATGTTCTTTCTAATACCACCGTCAACGCCATCACACTCATCATCTCGCAGATCGCTGACTAGCCGAGTACAACTGCGTCGTATAGCTACAATGCATTCTGTAACTTTGAGTCCAGCGTTTGGAAAATGGTGAGTGAGAAACATTCTGACCTGAAGTGCTGCGAGGAGATTGGTGGTCTCTCTCAGTCTGGCCCGTGTGGCATCTAGCTCTTCCAGAAGCTTCTCCTGAGCCTCCTTCAGGCTGGAGATGTGTCCCTTAGCTGAGCCCAGACCCTGCTCTCCTTCCTTCACCATCTCCTGAAGATGGCTCACCTAGCAAAGAGAGAGAGAGAGAGAGAGAGATAAAATCCATATTATAGTTGAGTGCAAAAGTTTGCACACCTTTAGGTCAAAATAAATCAGACCACAAGGTGTCAAATTTGAAAGATGTTTCTTTATCATCACAAAGAGAAACAATGGTCCTTTTGTTTTTGTTACTGAATATACATCCAGTGCATATATACACTCAAAATTTACAGACAATGTCTTTTGACTACTGAGTACGTATTCATAAGCATATACAAATATATATTCAAAAAACTAAATTGATAAGGAAAAAATTCAGCATTCAGAAGGAATAAAAAAATCAGTATTCAGACAGTATATTACATTAAAAGTTCATTAAAATAAATCAAGTTCTACATATAAATGCTGCAAAAAATCATGCATGTTGCACCTGTTGTCATTATAAAAGAGGCTGCTGCTACCTGGGAAGATTTCACCAACAAGTAGCAATTAACTAAAGAAACTGAATCTGGGGAGAAAACAGACATTTCAACAAGACAATGAGCCCAAACATACGGCCAGAATAACTCAAGAAGGCCTTGCATGGCCTAGCCTCCTGACTTGAATCCCATTTATAATTTATGGAGAAGTTTGAAATTGTGAGTCCATCAATGGGACCCTCCCATTGGGGAATTAAAGATGATTTGACAATTGGAATGAACCAAGGTTGAACCACAACGCTGCGAAGAGCTAATTACTTCTTACCATATACATCTTGAAGCTGTAATTGCCAACAACGGCTTTGCAACAAAGTACTTTTTTCCCCTAACAATTTCATCTTAAACATATCTTTGTTTATGCTTATGAATACATACTTCGTTGTTCATATTTACAAAAGCCAAAAGACATTTGAAGTTGATATACGTACGGGAGGTATATTAAATAACAAAAACTAAAGTGTCTGTTAAGGTATTATTCTCTAAGAAATCATGAAGCAAACTTTTGCACTCGACAGCATGGTGTCACTTTAACTTCATTAGCCTTGCACCTGGCCCCTCTATTCCTATCAGGCTCTTATAATGAAAAGAAGGGAGGAACGATGACACAATAGCTTTAAATGAGGAGCCAGAGAACAATAAGGACTCGATGCCAAAGTGGAGTCCTTGTCCCGCAGCAGTGGTGGGACTTTGTGCGACACGCAGCCAGCTCTGAGAGCAGAGAACCCATTAAAACAGCGAGAGTAATGAGACGCAAAACACACAGCGCTGAAATTAATCACTCTGAAATGGGCCCAGCTCGTCCGCCCACCAGAGAGCTACAGAGCTCCGGAGCTTGACTCCGAGAACAGCACGAGGCACAGAGCCTTGGAGAATCACGAATGAAAACAAGGAGCACAGCCAGCTCAAATTCACCAATTCAGGTTTGATGTAGTAGAACATTAAGAGTTTATTCAAGCCTGTCTTTCTTCATATAGTCACATTTGTTATGATCTTTTTTAAACAGTAGTGTTATAATAGAAGTGGTGTTCTGCCGATTCTTATGACTGATAAACAAAGGAGAAAGACAGCTAGTTAGGCAAGCCAAAAAAAGGAAGAAATGACGCTAAATTACGGATGCTTTCTGACACTTTTCACATGGAAGAGTATTATTATGAGTGTCACCCACATAGATGGTTCTGTCAGAAGATAACAGCACTGTCACACAGATCACTAACACTGAGCTAGATGAAAAAAAAAACAAAACACTTTGACCGCATATTTCCACACATTTAATTCTTTTTTTTTTTTTTTTCGCTAGGCCTGAGAGTAAAATTGTACTTCTACCTCTTCGTGGTAAGCTAGCGGTTCATCTGGGTCACATTTTAGTCAATAACAGCATTTATACCACAGCGCTGTTGCATTCTCAAATCTGATTGGTCAGAAGGTGTTGATTAACTTTAATACGTTATCATATCTATAGTAACAACTCATTCACTGGAACTTGTACGGCGGACGATCTACATAATCTAAGGCTAAAAATGTGTGTTGGTTTTTAACAAAGAAAAATGTATAATTGTTGACATGGTGAATTTTCCTAAAAGAAAATATTTATTTCAAATTTATGGAAGGAGTCTTCAGTGTCAACGTTTTGCAATGGTAAGTTATCCACCAAAGGAAAGTCTTCAGGATGGAGGAGTTTGCTCTTTTGCGGTTTTTCTGTGACATGACAAGCTGCATTTATCTTATTAACTTCGAAAGAGAGAGAGAGAGAGAGAGAGAGAGAGAGAGAGAGAGAAGCTGGTCAGGGAATGACTGTTTATCGATGTTAACTTGTTTTGCGGATGTTCCGCAACATTAGTTGGAAGTTTGCTTCTTCAGTTTGCACTGGAGTTAATATTGTTATGAAATAACAGAAGCTTAGAGCAAGTAGGTTAGCAAACTAACTGCATGCCTAAATCATCACACACTCCAGTTAAACAGAATTGACCATGGACCAAAAAATGGACAAAATCACACATCATATTGCACAAGTTGAAAAAAGAGTCATAGCTCCATCTTAAAGTTGCAACTTGACAGTTTGGTTTTCCTCCGCTAAAGCATCAGACTCAGACAGGAGGCGTGGCCTAAAGTCTAATGAAACACAAACATATTTGAACTGCTTTGAATAATAATGTAGTTACAATCTGATTTGTAGATAGTAGATAATAAAGATTTATTCTTTAATTTTATGAAGTAATCCACTAGGCTTGGTCTTAACGAGTCAAACATAGTTAGCCGTGTAGGTCCAGAGTAAAACTACAGAACCAAACTTAATAAAATAAAAATAACCTGGTTCATTGACTACACTGCAAAAAAATTATATCTTAAGTAAAAAATATAGTGTATATATGCAAATTCAACTAATATTTCTATTTACTGTTGTTTTTAAACAAACAGAAGATTATTAAGCCTATTTCTAATGTCAAGCTTGAAGTTGTCTTATTCTATGGTATGATTCAAGCCTTTATTTCTAGAAAGAAAAAAATTATCTGCCAAAAGAATAAGATAAATTTAAGCTATTTAATGTGTCTAGAAATAGGCTTAATGGTCTGTGAAATATTAGATAACTTTTCCTCTATTCAAGATATCTTCATTTACTAAGATATCATTTTTTCCAGTGTGGAGAAAGATGAGAAATTGTGCGAACTTCAATTATGGCCAAATTGTGCCTTCAAAAGTCTTTCAGAAGGATATTTTTAACATTTGGAGGGGTGGTAAAGCTTTTGTAGTGGTCTTTACGGGACAGGTTACTACTACATGACAGAATGATGATTAAACCCATGGTGAGCATCTATAGGGATGAGTGATCAGGCTGTGAATCAGTAAATGAGTTTCATGAAAGGCTGTACAATAAATCATATTAAAGCCATGATCTCTATTCATTTCTCAGTGCAATTCAATTCAGGAGCTGCGTCGATTCATAAAACAGAGCACCACTATTCCTGCTTGTTCACTGTGACCAATAATCACGTATTGGTGTACAGACATGATGCACGTGGCGGGGGGGAGCTGTGTCGGAAAGCTGTGAATGAA
Source organism: Pangasianodon gigas (assembly GCA_022758105.1). NCBI lineage: Eukaryota > Metazoa > Chordata > Actinopteri > Siluriformes > Pangasiidae > Pangasianodon > Pangasianodon gigas. The sequence goes on along the minus strand of CM040472.1, from coordinate 15,790,259 downwards.
TTTTAAAATGTCTCAAATGTCAAATGACAAGCAACACATTTGTCCTAAACAAATGTTTAATATTACACTCTATATACAAAAGTTTGTGGACACCTGACCTTAACACTCATATGTGCTTTCTGAACATTTCATTCCAGATTTATTCCCCTTTGCTGTTATAATAAGCTCCACTCTTCTGGGAAGGCTTTCCACTAGATTTTGGAGCGTGGCTGTGGGGATTTGTGTTCATTCAGCTACAAGAGCATTGGTGAGGTTAGGCACTGATGTTGAGTGAGCAGCTCTGGGGTGCAGTCGGCATTTCAGTTCATCCCAAAGGTGTTCAGTGGGGTTGAGGTCAGGGCTCTGTGCAGGACACTCGAGTTCTTCCACTCCAAACCATGTCTTCATGGAGCTTGCTTTGTGCACAGGGGCATTGTCATGCTAGAACAGGTTTGGTCCTCTTAGCTCCAGTGAAGGGAAACTGTAATGCTACAACATACAAAGACATTCTATACAATTCCGTGCTTCCAACTTTGTGGCAACAGTTTGGGGAAGAACCACATATGGGTGTGATGGTCAGGTGTCCACAAACCTTTGGCCACATAGTGTACGTTCTCAATATTAAATTCTCAACTACTAAACAAAGAAAGACTAAATGTGTAAAATGCATGTGCACAAAACTTGCTGCTTTTCACACAGAGCATGTTTATCAAGACTGATTTTTGCGCACAAGTGGATTATGATTTGCTCTTGACAGGAGCAGAATTTCATACATAATAGCAAGAATTTAATACATATACAGTAAATATTGTTCCTTACAAAATTGCTCAGAGAATCCTGAGTGAGAATTGTGATCTCTGTTCTAAGCCAAACAATTCATGATTCTTATTTCAGGAAAAATTGTGCAAGGTTTTTGAAGTGTTTTTATTGATGCAGTATTACAATAAACTCATTTAAACTCCCCGAATTATCCTCCACTATACGGATAAGTACACATACACACCAAGTTTACACTTTCTGTTCATATCATATTGTGACTTCAAGGTGTGAAAGAATCAGAGGGAGGAATTGGAGATGCTCTCACCTCGCTGTTGGCCATGTGGAGCTTGGTGGTGAGCTCCTCTCTCAGGCTGTCCAGCTGTTCCCGCAGACGGTTCTTCTGCTCCTCCAGTGAACTGCGCTCCATCTCAAACTGCTGCTCCATCTCCTGATGAGAGACATACAACAACACAATGAGAAAATGGCCTGTATGAAACCTCCTCCTGATGATGCATACTGAAGGCATTTAGAAGATTTACCAAATTTTCCGGAGGCTCAAAAAAAAGAGACAAACTTTCGTCAGAACACTGAGGCTTAGAGACATCATGGCATACTACTTTTTTGTAGGAGTTACAAAAAAGTTCAGATTTTTTGAAGACACAATTTCAAAGTTCCACACCAATTTACTTCATCTGGCAAAGTGCTTAATATATTTCCATGAAATCTTTTTATTAAAATAAGAACCGTGCACAGTTTACAGCTGCGTCTTGTGACTAGATTAATATTTGTATAACGGGAAGGTTAAGAATCTTTCAGTGCAATATTAGAAAAAAAGGAAACATAACTATAAATTATGGATGCTCTGTGAAATATTCACATGGAAGAGTATTATTATGTGTCACCCACGCAGATATTTTTGTGGCTGGATGACGGTGTTAATGTCGCATGCATCGCCAACGCTGAGTCTGATTTAAAAAAAAAAAGAAAAAAAAGAAAACAGGCTGAACAAAGTGTCACAGCACAGCATCTGCCGCAATAAGAGGTGGTGTTATAAAATCTGAGACACAGCTTAATTATGGACTGATGAATGCAGTGTAAACCCAAATCACCTGTGTAATTATAGTAAATGTTTATCTGTGTACGGAAGCACAGTTGTAATTCATAATTATAATCATTATCAAAAATGACAAATATTGCAAATGACAGGCTTTAATTCAGATTTGCATGGTGCTGTAAATGTGCAGTTGCCACGCCGAGTGTCAGGATGATCGATCGGAAATCGCACTGAAGTGCTGTGTAATGGAGGCTGTTGGCACTCAGAGTGCACTGCTGCTCAAAACTATGCTTTATAATTTCACATATAGCTCTTGGAATGATCACACAACTTTATCATATTCACAACTCTGGAGATCTTTGAGAGGCCGTTTCTAAAAAATGCATGTGCCGTTTGTCAAACGAGGTTTATGGCATGTGCTTTCTATGCAAATATGCATGCACACACATCTTAAAAGCATAAATAATAAACGAGGCCTTCTACATATAAAATATTTCACTTGTCGAAGACGGAAAGATAGATATATATATATATATATATAGAGAGAGAGAGAGAGAGAGAGAAAGAGAAAGAGAGAGAGAGACCCTGAGTAAGACTGCTAAATAACTGATAGTGTTCAGAGCTGTTCACCGACTACAGCTGGCGAGCTTGCATAATTCACCGTCCCAAACTTCCAAGCAGACAAATATGCAAATATGACCTCATGCATGATTAAGAGGGCTACATCTATCGCTGCAGTGTGATGAAATCAAAGCCGAGCTTTCGGTCTACAACAAAAATCAAATGTACGCAATGTTCCATTCACCCCAAAAGTAACTGGTGTACCGACATCATGTCTTGACATTTGCTAAATTTGCTTCCCACAAAAATACTAGTGCATGTCCATAGACACAATGGCACAACAAACAAATGATACAACAAATGATTATTTTATACACTTGTTAAAAAATGTCTGATCTGCAGTCTGCTCCATGAACATATTACGTTGAACATAATAATAAACTGTCCACAAATATATTGAAAGATGTATTCTGTTGAATAACTGACTTTTTGCATAACTGAGAATCATACAGTAATAACTACAATCTCAGAAAAATTTTTTAATAAACTGTACCATTCCTTGTCGCTGGGGTGGTACCCTTACCTTTTGTACCTTTAATATGTGTTTCATCTTTCATCCAATATGCATCTTTTATCAAAATACACAAATGAGGTTTTATTCATGTTCGTAGACCACATCAGCAAGTCTGAGTGACATCACTGAAGAACTGGATGTGGATTAAAACGTTCATTACTTGTTAGCCCTATTAGCATTGGACCTCCAGTGTAAAACCTATCGTAGATTAATCACTGTATTCATGATATAGAGAAAACTAGACCAGTTTTTAATTTTTGCCAAACTACTGCTGGAAGCTTCCCCTACAGAGACTGTATATATTTGTGAGTTGTTTGGATACAGTTGTGTGCTATTCCAAAAAAAATGAAGTGTTCTCCCTTGGTTTTGAAGAGTGCCTCCAAGCGTTGGATGGAGCTGACAAGCCGTCAGTGCTTGGGGGAAGAAAGGAAAGTGATGAAGAACAGGAGAAACTCCAAGTCTAAAATAGCCGTTGTCATCATGTTGTTTTTGTATGACTTGGCGCTCAGCTCTAACGTAATCCCTTCTCCTTCATTATTCATCCACCCTTCAATTTTTCTCTCGCCATTTCCATTTCTGAGCGCGGCGGCTGATAAGCCCAAAGCGGCTCCGCGCTAATGTGATTCAGCCCTTTAGTGTCGCAGCTGCTTCAGCGTCCTGTCCTCTGGCTCTGTCCCTGAGGATAGGTCCCAGCAAAAAGGGCAAAAAGGGCTGCAGGATACCCAGGTGCAGCATCGGAGAAAATCAGCCGTGCCTGCATAAAGGCCTGCCTCAGGGACTGCAAGGAGACATGTTGACAGTGGAGACACAGAGAGCACAACATCCGAGACTCACTGTGATTTGGACAAGAAAAAGGAGTAGAAACAGACGAATAAAAATAGATTTGAGATTTATGAATATTTGCCTTACTCCTTGTGAAACAACCATGGACGGTTGTTACCAGTTATTGCAAAACAAAGTTCTATTTTTACCATGGTGCAAAATCCTGCAACTGTGATTTCTGCTGGTTTTAATGCTTAATGCTGAAGGAAAAGTCTAATATGTGGTAAAGTTTGATCATTAAATGTATGGTTTAGCCAAAAATTTAATACCCTAGAAGTAGTTCATCAGCCAAGACATTTGGTGGCAGTTTACTTTTGTAGCGTAGTTGTGCATCATGCAGACTGAACTGGAACTAGATAATCATGCACATCACTTTTAACTTTCCCTCGAAAAATTGACGCCATGCCTCATATCTGAGTGTGACACTGGCATGGAGTGACATCGAGCTATGTCCCAAAGAAGAAAGCGACTATTTTTAGCTTCGTCATTTTGTCCATAACAGTGTCAGAAAGCACATACTCAAGTCTTTTTGTGAAACTAAATAAGTCGATGCAAGTGTGTCAGCTGGTAGCTCTAAGCTTTCCTTACTTGTTACATACATTAGCCTCAAAGCTTCAGTGCAAAACTAAGGAAGTAAACTTTGGACACCAAACGGTTCTTGGCTGTTCATCTACACTTGATGTACATTTCCTGTTTGGCTGAACTATTCCTCCAAGCCAAATTGATTTCAAAATAATAAGTCTGAGTCCAAGAAAAAAAATTCTCTTGGCTGTGAAACACTGTTTGAAAAATTGTTTCTTACAGGTTCTTTGGACGATTAACAGTTCTAAAGGGATTCTACTTAAAATTTTTCTGAAAGGAAAATCTTTTACGTAGAAACATTAAAGGGTTTCCCGTCAGGGACAATCTGAAGAATGTTTTAGGGTTCTCTATCTTAGCTAGGTCTGGTGTCTTTCTTTTTCTCATTTTATTATCATTATAATAAACAATCTGCTTGTATATTATAAAATAAACCCATCTTAACTTATAGACAAATGACCTTGTTTTGCACAACAGCATTGCATAACGTAAAACTAAGTTAAATATAGCTACATAATAATGTTAGATATAATTAATTAACACAAAAAAAATATGGTTTTATAAGATATTCTAGGTATTATTATTATTATTATTATTATTATTTTAACCCTGACTGACTTATTCACAGTGTCTAGTAGCTAATAAGATGTTGAAAAAATGCCTTTGAGTATAATCATATGATACAGATTTATTATTTAGATTTAGGCCCTGATTTACTAAAAGTTTGCAAACTACCTGGCATGCACAAAAAAACATGCAAGCTGACTTTCTAACAGGATCTATGAAGGACTGTGAAATGAGCAAAACAACATTCATTCTCAGGTTTTGCAAACTTGCCTTTATGAATGCAATTGTGAGTTGAGGCTGTGTATATATATATATGTGTGTGTGTGTGTGTGTATATATATATATATATATATATATATATATATATATATATATATATATATATATATATATATATATATTGCGCAAACTGGTACGACTGAAAGGCAGGTATTAAATTTGTGGAAGCCCATTTCCGTCGATTGAGAACAAAATTATACCATTCACTGAATTTTAATAATGAGAATGCTTTTTCATAATTACATGCAGTGAAAAGATTTTTCACTTCATACATACCATATACACACAACATACACGTTTTAAATATTTTTTTAACTGCCTTTAATTAATGTTATACTTGTCGTCTAATTATGCATGTGTAACAAGTTTTCTTTTCAGTTTTACTAATCCAGGAGTCTCTCAGAGATGTGAACTCAGCTAAATGTAAAAATCTTACTTATATATTTTGTAAATAACAGTACGTAAATAACAGTATTTTTCTTTGTGTAACTCGCCTACTATCTGTGCACACAATTTCTTCCACTGCACTCGCAAATTACAGTGTGTTATTTGGGATCTTAATAAATCAGATCATTTAATTCCCTCTTACTCACCACATTCTCTCAGTCTACGTGTGATATTAAATGGCTAATGGATGAAACAGTATGTGGAGGTTTTGGAGTGTGACGGGCGGCTGTTTGTTGGCAGGAACACAGTCGACAGAGATAGATGACAGATTGTGTGTTGGCTGAGCCAATCATGCATGGCTTTGTGGGCTTACATTTCATATGCTTTCAGTCGAAAATATCACAACAGACAAGCTAGTCGTGTCATTTTGTAGCTTCTGGGCTCATCCCTGCAGACGACAAGAGAAACGGATGTGGTGTGTCAGGCAGAGTGCTGAAGGAATGTAAAGGTGTGTGTCAGCATGAAGAGGACATCTCGGATAGGGCAGGAAAAAGAACTAGGATGTCTAATGAAGCGTGGGTTCGGGACAGATACACTGCTTCTTAGAACTGGGAGGCTTCGTGGAGCTTGAGCAGCTGGACTCAAGCATACAGAACATACTCACACTAGCAAAAACTCTTTTAAAGGGCACACTGAAGTGTCAGTCAGGTCTGCTCAGGAAGTCACCAGCTGTGATCCATGTCACTGAGTAGGTGCACACATCCAAAATAAATAAGCAAGGCAAGAAAACCGGCAATGAACCAGTCACACTTATGGAACAACCCTTAGTCCAAATACTGTATCAGGGATATGACCAATTAAACGTATATGTGGCCAGGCCATTTCTACTCCACTGTTATCCCTCTAGAAATCCAGCAAACTTATATAGCATTATACAATATTATTAAACAGTATAGAATTATTATGTAAGGAATAACACAAGACAGACTGTGCAATTATATGAAAATAATCCACGCCGGGGTGGTGTGATGTGGCACAACACAAAGCGGAGTGCGGAGCGGCTACCACTTCAAAGTGGATTATTTTCATATAAACATACAGTCTGTCGTGTGTTATTCTGCTTATACTACAGCGATTTGCCAATGATTACAATGTTTACTTTATTAATATACAACACATTGTGCATTTTAATGGTTTATAGTTAAGAGTTAATGCTGTGGAACATGAGAGACAAGTTCCTGTTCACTTACGCTATAGCAATGATAAACATCATTCCCTCACCAGCAACGCCTAATCTCTCACTGTCTCTCCTTCAAAAAAACGCAGCTTGTCATTCTACTGAGAAACTGGAAATTGTAAACACCTCTGTCCTGAAGTCTATCCCGTGTTACCTACACCCTAGATTCCTTCCATAAAAATGTCAAATAAATTTCTCCTAACAAAAAAACGTCGCTACAGCAACATTTATACAATATATATTAATTAGATATTAAGCTACTCCTTATATATTAAGTAACTAATTTCTAAGAGGTGCTGTTATGAAAAATAATGCACACCTTGTGACCAATCAGATTCGATTATTCAACCATGCTGGATAATGCAGTTAATAAAACGCAGTGAGTGAGTGAGTATAAAAGGCATGTATCCAATAATGAAATTTATTCTGATAAGCATCTCTCTTCAGGTATCTGACTAAACGTATCTCTATATGTTAGGAACCCTTGGGTTGAGATCCACCAGCTCTGAGGAGTGAAAGCCTATTGTTCAATTAAACAAGGGGCTGCCAGGACACAAACCATCTGCAAAAAAAATCAATAAAGCCAATCAGATGGAAACGAGTGTCAGTTCATGAGGCTGCAGGATGTGAGAGCGAGACAATGAATTGCTGTGTGTGTTTCTGATGTCAAAACACTAACCTCGCCTAACAAGGTCTAATAATAGAACATCCAACGTGAGACGACAACAACAATAGAGCGTGGGACTACGCCACAGCCTCCTCTCTGTCACATAGCTGCTCTTCTCCCTCTCTCCTTATCTCTCTCTCTCTCTCTCTCACTCTCTCCTTTACAAACAGCGTGACAAGATGATAACATGCTTCGTGTGCCGACGTGGAAAGGGACGCACTTCCATTTTCATTTTTCAGCTAATGACATTCCACTTGTGTATCCTCGTAACGCTGTTTCCATCCAGCACTGATCGAACCCAAACACTCGGAGCGATTTATAGCAGAATTTATAACACGATACGGCTGCGAAAGAAAAGTATTTGAATGGTTTAAATAATATTAAGCCTAATGTTATACCGGTAGAGACAGAACAAACATTACCAGTAGCAACATTAACGCATGAGTACCACAGAATGTTTAAAAAAAAAAAAAATAAAAAAATGTCAAATGGTTTTACATTTCATACATTTCTTGTCAAATGGTTTTACATTTCTTAGGCTTCCCGAGGTTCACATAAAAATCTGATAGTAAGAAAATAATAAATTAGAACAGTATTTCAGGTTTAGTAAAAAAAAAAAAAAAGGACTAACTGAAAGAAATGATTAAATATTTGCTCACATTAAAGATACACATTTTGTTCACTGTTATACCCAATTAAATAATTTTAAGCATATAAATAATATAAATAAAAAAAATATATTTTATATTTATATAAATAAAATATGCCATAAATTACATGCACATGTTCAGAGCTGTTTTAATAATATAAGGGTCAGAAACTTATGTTAGGCACTGAAAGGTAGAAAATGAGATCTTGTAGAATTTTTTTACTTCGTGTAGTAATATCCTAATACCTTAGCAGATGTCTGTGTGTGCCCTTCACAGTATTAATTCAATAGCAACAACTACACAGGAGTTCATTCCTTACTTTCCCCTTTTCTCAGTGTGTGTGTGTGTGTGTGTGATGAAAGTGCACTCACGGCCAGCAGTCTGTTCTTCTCTTTCTCGGCAGAGCTCTGGGTGTTCTCCAGGGCAGCCCGGTGTTTTTTGGACAGTTCCTCCAGCACGCGGCTCTGCGTCTCTCTGAAGTGAGAGGTTTCCTCCTCGTATCTGTTCCGCAGGTTCATCAGCTCCTTCTCATAGGCTTGCTTCTCCTCCCGAAGATTCTGCACAGGGACAGAACAGCGGGAGGACGTGTTGAACTCGGTAATAACATCAGCATGAAAAACTTCCACGCTTAAGACTGAACAGTAGTCAGTGAGTTAATCTGATTTCAGAAATTACCAGAATTTTCAGGTGCTTATGTAAGAAGCATACTATGTAAGGAATAGACGGAATAGAAGGAATACCTGGGGGTGTGCTGTTGTAGAAAAATAACCAACGCTGTGATGCTGTAAACAACCCCAAAGGTATTTATTTTTCTATAACAGCATGTGTTTCTTTCCTCTAATACCACAGCTGGTATACAATTCATGTTTTAGTTATTAAAAAAATGACACACTTTTGAAAAGTCTGTGAAACAAGTTCCTGTTATCACTTATGCTACACCAGCTATAGCAGTCATTTCCTCACCAGCCTCTCAAATTCCACTGTCCTGAAGACCGATGTTACAACTCACTGACACTGGAGACTCCTTCCATAAAGGTTAAATAAACATATCCTTGCAGAAAGCTTCACCGTATGATCAACGATTATACATCTTTGTTAAATAACATTTTTAAAATTAATAATAAAATAAAAAATTTTAAAATAACGTATGGTTTTACAATACGTGATGCATCCACCATACAAGTCCCTGTGGATTAGCTGTTACTATAGAAATGATAAGAAAATTAATCAACACCTTCTGACCAATCAGATTCGAGTATTCAACAGTGTTGTTTAATACTAACTACTTCCAAGCTAGACGACTTGATATAAAAAGTAAAGGCTATACCACCTCGTCTACTAGTTAAACTATTACTCATGTAGCTCCGGATTTTTTTCCTTTATATCCCATAATACAAAAAAGTCGATTGAATTATTGACAAAATCAGATTTATTTATTTTTTGTCAGATTGTATCTGCACAACCATTAGAGAACTACAGGCTTCTTGTAAAGCTCGCATGGTCATAACAGGCTTATGTAAGCTGTTTAGCTTAAGAACACACATGGAAAATGACTGGGAGTGGAACTGCACAGCCCGGGGCACTCAGGCTCAGATGCAGCATGTTATTTTCAGCGTCTGTGATGAACAGGTAGTGATAGAGACTTGTTATTCCACCATGTTTTGGATGCTCAGATCTCTCAGATCTCTCTTGACACATCCCGCATTGTTAGTGAATTCAACAAGCCTAAAGCAAAAAAAACAAGAGATTCCATTAAAGAAAAAGCATAAGCATCCAGGAACATCCAGCAGACTGAATCATTCGCTCCTGCTTTCATTTAGCCCCACGTTGTCATAGCAACGCCAAACCTAAGGCCACGTTCATAACACAAGGCCGTGTTCTTCTCTTCTCTACAGGCGCACTGGGGCTGTGCTCTCAGCCGGCAACTTAAGTTCAAAAGTTATGACAATATTTATGCAGGAAAGTTCCTTGTATTCAGAATCGGGTTACGCAGCTGCTGAAGTTGATTTTCTAAATCAGTTCATTCCTCCAAAGTTTCCGGAAATTTCTTTAGTAGAAACATCAGAGACAAGGTTTTTTCGATAATGTGTAGACCACCAAGTACTTGTCTTTAAACTAAGTTTGTGGTCAAATGAAATACAAAGCGCTGACACCTGAGACTTCTTCCATAAATGTTTAATAAATGCCTCCTAAAAAAAAAATGTCATCACATCAACAATTATACATTTTTCTTTGTTCAACAACAGCACATTTCAAAAACAAATCTGTTTATTATTAGTCTTAGATTATGTGGAGAGTCTGCCAAAAAAGTCCCTGTGTACAAGCAGTTATTATAGAAACAATGTAAACAGTATTATTACAGAGTCTGCTTCACGCCCAGTGCTCTGGATCCACCGCCACCCTCACCAGGATAAAGCAGTTACTAAAAAAAGAGAGTGAGTATAAAAATTGAGTATCCAATTAGTGAAATTTATTCCGCTACGCATATGCTTATCTTTTTTGGATCACATGTACATATCACGTTAGGTTCGCTCAGGGTGACTTTAAGAACTGAAATAAACATCTAATATAGGTCTAGTATATTGCCGATTTATTGCTTGTAATGATTGTAATTGTAATGATCACATTCATCACTGCAAATTTGGTTTCTTTTAACAATATGGCTTCCACACTCATTATTCAGCAACTTGTAAAATAGCACTTGATCCAGCACTGATCCATGACGGGTAATAGTGCGGACACCTTAATAAAGCCAAAATCGAGGTCATAAAATCGTAATGTGTGTATGATACAGGTTATTTTATCATGCTTTTCAAGTTCATTCTCTATTTGAAGTTGTCGAATTAATAAAACAATGGCAATTCATTTTGTTAGTTTGATGCGCTTTGCTGTAATAAAAAAATGCTCATGGTTTAAATGATAACCCAACTGAGCACTCACCTTCTCACTTTAAGTTAATTCGTAACCGTATCTATAAAACGTTCTTGAGATAAGCAATGTCTCTCATTAAGACGCCTTCTCCTACAATGTCCATCATGTGGAACGATACTACAATTATTTAATAGAATCATATTTATGTGTTTAATATTGGCTGCAAACTGCTTTCCATGGTTTTTGAGCATATTTACAGGCCAAAACATAAAATTCAGTGTGACATATTGCACTAATAAACTCTAAATGCAGCCCAAAGAGAGAAAGAGAGAGAGACAGAATCAGAAAGTTTCTGAATTAATGTTAAATCCCTTTAGTATGTTGCAGAAGGTTTTATTATTGCTCAAATGCTGAACTGCTGGGATGTATGGGGGAGGTTACTGCACTGTACTTATGCAGCCTGAGAAGATGAATAAAAATCGTCTTTGACATTTACACAGAATTGCGCTGTGCGATGCTGATACTGTCTACATCTACTTTGCCCTTTTCTCCAGGCTGTAATTCACATTTAAATATTTCAACTTTGAATAAAAAGTTTCCTTCCTTTAATTCAAAAAGTACCAAATGAGAAAACATGCTGCAGAACATATCCTAAAATGTGTCTATGGAGGGCACTTCCCAACATATTAGGCCTAAATGCTGTATGGCTTTTAAAACCCCAGCTTGTGCAGGAAAAGCACCAACACACAAAAGCTTCTGTATTTATGAATCATGATGATATAATTAAACGTGTGTAATACGAAAACATACAAATAACTAGAAATGAAATTCCTGTTTTTCCTTTAATAATGACAAAAAACGTTACACTTTGTCTTTTGGAGTGTTTGGAATTAAACCCAGAGAAATAATGGCACCTGAGTGGCTAGTGTTTAACATGAGAGGGGCGCAGCTGGAATGGAAGTGCTGCAGCAGAATGGATTTTTCAGTTCAGCATATAATGCAGGTCTCTGCAGGTCAATTAGTGACGTATGTGCACACACACACACACACACACACACACATCTACATCTTAGACCGCTAATGAAATATGTAACCTCTTTCACCAAGAGGATCTCATCATTTTTTACCAAGATGAGGCAATATCAGTGGTTGATCATTAAGAAGACCACCACAACATGAATGTGTCACAACAATGTTAAACAACAATGCAGTTCATATAGCTGCAGCTCAGTTCTTTTCTTATATGAGCAGGAACTACTCTTATGCTCAGTACTCAGTAGCTTCTCTCAGGACCTTTGCTCAGTACCTTCTCTCGTGTGAGGAATTAGGGAAAAAAGCATATAATTTGTCATATTTGTATGTGGCTTTAAATCCAAACAGTATTTCTGGACAAATTCAGATTTATGGACATCTTTTTTCTGTACATCTTTGTGCAACTCGAGAAACACAACAGAGTAGAAACTGTGGCCTGAAGCAATAAAGATCAGGCTTATCTGCTTTCTTTCTTTAAAAATTCGTAATTTTATGTCTCTGTTGTCTTCACCAAATATCTTATGTAGAAACTAATCCCATTTGGTCACTTATACTTTACAGCACAGACACATCGTTTAAAAAAAAAATCCAAGTTAAGAAATAAATCAGATTTACTCTGCTGTGTGAACCTTAATTTCAAGGAATAAATTGATTTAAAAAAAACAACTATTTACTCTAGTACAGTGAGCCAAACCTTTGTCCCGGACTTGTTATGATCGCTCCTTGGACTTCATGGCTTCTTCCAGCAACAGGTTTATTTATATTGAGATCATGTGACACTTTAATCATACGGAGGTTGACTGCATTCAACTAATTCTGTGACTTCCGATGTCAGAACTAATTTAGGGGGTTTCACACCAACGGGGTGAATACTCATACAATCACAATTAAAATTTTTTTTTTGTAAATATTATATAGGCTTTGTTGAATATATTCATGGCATATCGTAATGGGCTCTTTGCACAAACACTGCTGTATTCTTCTTCACATGGCTCCTGCATTTCCGGTTCTTTACACTCACAATAGCGATATTTTACAGTCAGGGTCTGCAAGAGCTACTGAAGATAAATGTCAGTGACATTCATCAGCTATGTAAGAACACTTGCAAAGCTCCTTCTTCCAAGCTGGAGAAAGGCTTCAAAGTGTATTCTTCATCATAAATACACAACTATGAAGGTAAGAAAATGGAATTAAAAAAAAAGATTCAAAAAGCCATTCAAAGAGCAATGGCGCTGTTTTTTATGCTGTTCTTCTCCAACTCTATGGTTAGTTTCAACTAGTTGATCTGGTGTGAAATGTTGTATGGGGTGAAATAGGGAAATGGATGTGATGTAGGTTTGCTAAGAACTCGTCTCCTGAGATCTCTCTGAGCTGGGAAAGCTGTGAAAGAAGCTGTGAAAGATAAACATTTGTTAAATTTTGAAGATGCAGTACACAAATGGACACAGCAGTACTCAGGATAGTTTGTTTTTTAAAAATGCTTTGCCTCACGGTGGACACTCAGTTGATGGAAACACCACAGAGCTGCAGTATTTCAGAACCGAAATGCACCATAGCCCTGAATGCAAGTAGCCCATTAAGTTTGCTTCAGTTCCAGGTTGTCAAATGTTGAAAAGTTTAAAGGGGGTGAATACTTATGCAAGGCACGGTAATAATAAACAATAGCCGAATAGTAGCATTGTAGCAATATTTTAAAGAATATAATTTTAAAGACAAGAGATACAAACAGCTCTCAGCTGTGGACTCAGACTTTTGTATCATTTTTTTTCTTGCAAAGGCACGACATGACTAAGAGCTCGTGAACACAGAACAGAAGAAGGTCATCTTTCTCCGTGCATCTTTATGATGATAATCGGTGAGTGATGTGGTGTAGTTTGCTCAGTACCTTCTCTAGTGTGAGGATCTGCTGCCTCTGCCTCTCGTCCAGAGCCTGGCTCTTATTCTGCAGCGCTCCCCTCTCCTCCTCCAGACGCAACACCTTGTCCTTCAGACGCGACTTCTCCGACTCCAGATCACGGATGGCCGCCTCGTGGGTCATCTGTGTGGCCTGAAGGCTGCCGATCTGACCTGAGTTCAGAGGTCACATTCACAGCTTTAGGGCTTAAACAAAGAAAGCTTAAAACTCTTTTTAACTGTAGCATCCTAGCTTTAGAGCTATGCTTCTGACTTGTTTTTACTTCAGTGTAATAGTTGATGGATGTTATTAGGACACCAGGTGTGGCTGGATAATGGGGGAGACAGAGAACACACTGAGACCTGGAGAGCTGAATGAACAGATTTTGATTGTAGCAAAGATAATGAAAGTCTGCTGAGATGTTGCTTTTCTGTTTCATCATGTGTAAATAAATCTGTGGATCACCCACGTTGTTCTGGAGCTGTGCGTCCATAATGCCCTTTAAAAATTGCTATTTCAAGTTACGACTTTCATTTCAAAGTACATACAAGAACTTTCTTTGCCAAACATCTGACTTCATGCCTTTTATCTGCATTACTTTGCATTAAGCCTATAAATAGAGATCAAGCAACAAAAGAAAAATCAATAAAGATCCAGCTGTTTTGTAAGACTAACAGATGCAGCTTAAGTTAATCCATCTGAATAATATACTACGAGCAGTCTGGTTGAAAATGTTTCATGATAACTACACATAATCACTGGCCAGGTTGATGCATACAGTGACATGAAAACAGTAGGAGTGGCACTTAGTCCAGGTGTTCAGACCTTGGGTCTGGAGGAACGTTCCAGAAACTGGCTGACGGGGTCTCAGGGAGCAACAGAGCTGTGACATTCAGCTGCTGTTGCCAGGAAACCAGCAGGCGATCTGTCACCCAAAATTTCCCAACATAGATCCACACAGAGTGGCTGAGAAGAGCCTCAAGACAAACCAAACACCAGATTCTGGCTCTTAAACTCCCCTATTCCCTCCATGAATCACATAGGAGACGAGTAGAGATGAAAGATTGGAATAAATCGCTTTGTGACCCACCAAGCAAATCACAGTACTCACCCAGTGCTATAGCCACTCAGAAGTAAATCAGGAAGCATCAGGTGGTGTTGGGGTTGCCAAACAGGGGCATTGCATCCTTTATCAGACAGACACTTTAATGCTCCAGCTATCAGCATCATCAAAAAACACAGCTTAATCAACAAGGACACCAAAGAACCCTTAAGGAATCTCGATTTGAGGACATAATACATAGTTGGTGTCCTTGTTACAATAATCAACAAGGACAACAATATAGTCGAGATTCCTTAGTGGGTCTTTGTTGTCCTTGTTGATTATTGTAACAAAGAACCCCTAAGGAATCTCGATTTGAGGACATAATACATAGTTGGTGTCCTTGTTACAATAATCAACAAGGACAACAAAGACCCACTAAGGAATCTCGATCTGAGGACAGAATATATAGTTGATTCTTCTGATTATTGTAACAAAGACACCAAAGACCCACGAAGGAATCTTGATTTGAGGACATAATACATAGTTGGTGTCCTTGTTACGGTAATCAACAAGGACACTAAAAGACTCACTAAGGAATCTGGACTTGAGGACAGAACACATAGGAAACATGCTTATTTTATTTTTAAAGACATCATGCCTTTTAATATCCGAGACTGTGCTGAGTTCATTGGATAAATCACTTCACAAAAAAACATTCATACAGTTCCCAGTACTCCTTATATTCACATACTGGACAGCATTGCAGAGCCACTGTTTCTCTTGCTGATGTCTCTGAAGTTTTAAAGACTTCCTGGTCTGATTTTGTAGCACATTCTTCAAAGGCAAAACAGGCAAGATAAACTATTCCTTCATACAGACAATATATTCGTGCTGCGTGTAAGAATTTGGCTGGTCTCAAAGTCAGAGGTACAACTTGTGTAATCCTTCACATTTATTATTACTCTTGCATCTTATTAAGCACTAGGTTGGCTCTTAAACCAGTGGAAATAGGGACCACTCTGTTAAAAAACATATATATATAGTTCCAGCACCACCTTCACCAGTGGGTGTAAAAGGGGCAGGATAGAATGCTGTAGAGGTGTGAATTGAAACTGCATCCCAGGACACTGGATATCTGAGTCAGCCTCTACTTGCAGATAATGATACCTTTTGTTTATAAGTACAGTCTCCACTAGAAAGTCGAAGGTCTTCCTCCTCAATTTGGAAGCCACAGTCAAACCTCTCAGTAAACAACTCAGGGACATATCAGCTGAGTATAAATATAATGATGTTCTACTTATCTTCTTCAAAATTGCCAGGGTAGATTGGCTATAAGTGTCTCATAGAAACCTACCGACTCTTAGAATACTTCACGAGGAGACAGCTGGCTTCCATGAACAATATGACATGTGGAGCAAACAGATGTCATTGCTTGCTGTATCAAACTCTTAGGATGAACACGGTAAAGCCTGTTACTGGTCGTTACAATGAGGCCTGCCCATTCTGATTCATTCCAAGATGGATAACTTTGTGGAGCAGCGATTGTCTTCCTGTATTCGTTGAAACGGTCATGACATTTTAATAGCGCCACCTGCAGTACTGGAGCACTTGTACGCAATGGCCAAAACAAAACTGCAGAGAGTATGTCAGCTTGTAGGCTCACAAATCTGGTTCTGTCTTCATGGAAACGGTGTATAAGGCAGTAAGTATGCTGAGGCCTTTACTTGGCTAGAACTTAGCACTATTGTTTGCCAATTTTAAACTTCTGAATCAGACTGATCTAGTCTGTCTTTCAGAACCTAATCAAGTATCGGGAAATAAGATGTCCTTTGCTGTATTTAATAAATGGTGTTATTTATTTATTTATTTTTATTTACTGAGAGTTGTGGTGGATCTATTTTCAGACATGAATATAAATGATATCATAGTTATAACATATATATATACACACATATATATATTTACATATGTTTAGGATATATATAGATATAAAGAGTTTATTTATAAAAAACAAAAATTAAAGGGAGGTATAGATTTTGGGTCACTTTTAGACAAGAACAAAAGGAAAGAATAGATATATGTTTGATTTCATGCTCAAAGAGAAATAAATCAGAGGAAGTGTATATGTAGATAGTTTTTGACGTGAATTGAAATTTATGGAGATATCTCACTGGCTTTGAGGAGGATCTCCGTGGCCTGCTGCTGAACTCTGTCTCTGGTGGCTTCCAGCTCGCACTCCGCTTCTTTCTGCCTGATCGCTATGATCTCTGCATCCTGAGTCACCTCATCCAGCTGTTTATGCAGCTCCTGCACACACACACACACACACACACACACACACACATGCATAAAGGAACCCATAGATCAAATGAAATGAGCAGTGCATCACTGATTGACACAGGCACTGTCTTATTCTTAGTTTTTCCTCTCTCTCTTTCTCTCTTTCTCTGATCAAGACCACTCATGTCTTTTCTCTCTTTCTTCTCTGTCCAGCCATTTCCCTTTTCCTTCTCATGAATTGTGAATGTGCACCTCAGCTCCCTCCACTCTTCCTATCCTATGCTAAATAACCATTACCTGTGCTACCCTCTCTTTCTTTCTCTCTATTGCTGTCATGTTCTACTACTATTATCCAATCCTGGCTATCTATCACTCTCAAATTTTCTGCCTGGAACGGGCCTTTATTACTCTTTTTTTTTTTTACGCATTTTCATGATCTCGCAGGGCAGTGAAGAGGAGCGGGCACTTCGTCAGATCTAATTGGACAGTTTTTATAGTACACTGTGAGTGCTGTCTTCTTTGTGTGCTTCAGAAAATTAACTAATTTTATAGTTCACAAACGAATGGTGTGTATTCTTGAACAGATTGTGGCAGTGGAACTGGAAACACAGTACATTTTACTGCCATTCTTCTTCATTTCCTCTGCTAGACAATTCGATGCCATTTTGAAAATGTATAGTCTACAGCAGAGGTACTCAACTAAAATTTATGAAGGTCCAGTTACATCAAATTTGTTCCCTACATAGGTCTGGATAAGCAACTAACATGACTTAATAACATCATTTACCTTTAAAAGGTACAATAGTTGATTAATATGTAGAACATGATAAAAAATAAATAAATTACGGTTTAAGCCATGACTTCAGCACAAGTGTATTATGTGGCTGAGAAAACCTGTTTGGAAAACTACATCACAGTCTGAAGTGCTTGTTTTTGTCTACATGGACCTGTTGTCAGTCATTTAATAGATACTCACCAAAGCCCCTTCACTCCGCCCCCATGTCAGTCTGAAATTGGTACGTGCCCAACGCTTTAGTGATTAGTTCATGGCTATAAAGAAAATTACTTCAAGTGGTTATGTTTGTTTCGTAGTGATGTCCCACATTACCACATTTAACTAATACCATGGACCCTGAACAGATGAGACGTCCATTTTGAATTTGATGAGGGAAGAATAAATGTATACATCTCCAACCAATCATCTAAATATTCTGTTTTTGTTGTCAATTTTTTTTTTTTTTAAACCAAGCCATGTCGAGGGCAAATAAGAAGAAACATCTATAAAAGTCTATGAAAACTCTCCCTTTTCTGACCCGATGTCTCTAGCCCTGTAGCTAGTTTTTGGTCCAATGAGCTGCCTTTAGTGAAATAATTGATATAAATGTATGTGATTGTATAAACTGTAAAGAAGCAGTTCGAACATCCCTTGCCGTAGGACTGATCCACGGATACTAGAGCCAGTTTTTTGGATTCATCGATCTACTGAGTCATAATTTATTTGCATAAAAGATATTAAAGGTCCCTGTTATTGTGTATCTCTCTCTCGAGTCATTGCTCCATTTATGTATGTAGGGTATCTACATAGTGTGTTTATAACACCTTCATAAGCACTGCATGACTATTTTATAAGGCAATCCTGGAAAATTTATGAAAGTCTTATGTCAAAACGTGCATGATAATATTTTTTTATGCATCTTTGTCTATATATGGAACAGGAAAAATAGCCAACAATTATTACTATTATGAGTTGACTGATTGAGATTCTCTGTTACTGTAATTTTTTATCCATATCTCTGAAGTTATTAGCTTGAGTTTGTACTAACAGCACATTCAGGACACTTTGTGAAAGTTACAGAAGGGTAGAAATGTGTGAACTGGTAGAGATTTGCTCATCATTTCTAATACAGTTTAAAAAAAACGGATGCACACAACAGAAGGAGTATGCTGTTTACGAGGCCAAAACTTTTGTTAGTATGTAAAGAGAGCAGATGTGGGTCTCTCTAATCCAAAAAACAAATAAAGGTAAGATGAAAAGAAATAATTATTCAAGAAATAATTGGTGTGAAGTGAAATTAATAGGATATTAATAATCTCAGCTATTTTTGTACTGCTGCCAGACTGGTATGTGACTTCGAGTGTTCACATTAAAGAAGTTTTTTTTTTAATAGTACTGCAGTTTTTCATTACAGCTTATTTGACTGTTTAAAAAAAATAAATAAAAAATCTAAATCTCTAAAGAGTCTTTCAGTCGTTTTCAGTCACCTACTCTCAGCCAGTTCAGGGCGTGGATATAAATATAATAACTGGGTTGTGATTTCCACCACTGTAACAACATTTAAAAAAAATCACAGTCCCCCTGGCTATTATTCATGGACCCCATTTTGAGAGTCATGGGTATAAATGATATATATGTCTGTACAATCTTGTGTGCTTCCTCTCATCAGAACATCTAAGCATTATGATATTTGTACAGTAGAAAGCCCTCTTTGGGGTGTTATCTGCCTGTTACAATAATAAATAATAAATAATTTTTTTTGCACAGACTGTATTACAAATAACAAAATGCCTTGTGTAGGCTGGATTTGAGTGCTTTTTCTAGTGTGTCATTAGCTAAATGTTTAGAAAATTTATTTCTGAACAGTTATTTTTCCTTCTCCCCATTTATTCTGAGACGGCTCAAAAGCCCGATGCGCTAATTACACTCATAAATAATGTCTCCATTTCTAAATTCAGAAAGGGGTTCGAGGGATTTAACGACGGCTCGCTCATTAACGGGTGACTGTGTGTGTGTACTAAACACAATCTGTACACTCTTTGAAGATCAAATGAAGAGAGAAGATGAAAACGTGTGTTCATGTTCGCTGCACATCAGCACTAAACTCTAATTGCATATATTTTATTAATCAGCTATGCAGGATATATTTGTTGTATATTCTATATGAAATGAGGAAGTGGTGGAGTCAGCTGGTTCCTCTGATAGGTACAAATGATGTTGACTTTGAAGGGGCGTGGTCACATAAACCTTGCCACAGCAAGTTACTTCTTTGAGGCCCTGATTTTTAGTAAGTAAGTAAGTAAGTAAGTAAATTTTATTTCTAGAGCACAGCTTTAAACACAGCTTACACTTACCAAAATGCTGTATGAAGGACATAAACATATTATAAAAAAAATAATATAAAGAATAAATAAACATATTATTAAAATACATAGAGAGACATACACCAACGAAACTGACACATACCAACAGCAGCAACAACTGGCATACGGCACAGGAAAAGCACAGAGTTACAGACACAACCGACTGGAAGATTAGTGGGCTGAGAAGGCCAGAGAATAAAAGTGTGTCTTGAACCTAGATTTAAAAGCAGAAATGGAAGGAGCACTTTTAACGTCAAGAGGCAACTGGTTCCACAGGCGTGGAGCAAAGCGACTGCAAAGGCTCTGTCACCTTTTAGTTTGAGACGTGACCGTGGGACATGTAAAAGAACTTTGTTGGCACATCTAGTGTTCGGGGCTCAGACACAGTCTCCCAGTTCAAACGTAGATTAAAGACATATATCTTTAGCCAGGCATACACTTAACACATATCATAACCTTGTACTTCAGTACATCTGATTAATTGCACATTATGATTTAGGGCTTACTAATATTATGAACAACAGCTACGCTAATTCCTTTCCACTTGTTTCCCTTCTTCTACCCATCCCGAGGCACATAGAGATTGTGCTAGCTCCAGTAGACGAGGCCAACCCTACGAGGATCCTGAGGCATCCAGAGATGGACCTGCTCCAGCTGGTTTCTGCCTCGTGAGGATTTGGGTATTCAAAGCAACGCTGCCAACCCTATGTGGACTTTGAGGAAGACAACAACCTCCAAATTAATATACACATAAAATTCTACATGACTATAAATAAATGCAGAAAGGAC